>WNWK01037226.1:0-18645 GCA_009830355.1 Cherax destructor | reverse complement strand
GTCTGAGAGAAGTGTCTCAGAGTGTCGGTGTCAACAGTGCTTGCCCAGAGTGCAACTTACAAGGGGGCAGTCCAAACAAGTTTCTATAATTATTAATATTATTATTATCATTATTATTATTATTATTATTATTATTATTATTATTATTATTATTATTATTATTATTATTATTATTATTATTATAATACAGATAATAAATGCTAAGGTGAAATTTAAAACTAAAGTGATAGGCCTAAAGAGGCAGGTTCATGTAAACAGTCGCCAGAACCTATCACGCAGGTCAGCTCGTATTAATAATCTTCCTAACTTGCTAGTGTACCTCACCTATAATCTGGTGATACCATTGAGAAAAAAAAATCCTATTGAAATAAGAATAGGTACAAAATCTTAAGGAAATGCGAAAAGCGTACAGTATTCTAGAAATATGATAAACAGTGTATAGTTGTGAGTGACAACAACACCAACAATTCGTCATAGTAGGAGCTGCCAGAAGTCACCAGTTTCTCCAACACGCAAGTTATACTTTTTGTATCAAACTGATCACATATTACTCTGCTAAATAATATTCAAGTATTCCTTTCACTAGTTAGACCAAAATCACCGACCAGATATGTTCAAAATAAGTGTTCCACTGACCGGATTCGTCCAAGAAATAAGTGAACCTTTGACCGGATTCAAACGGATTCATTGAAAAATAAGGTATCCTCTGACCGGATTCTGTATAACCCCTGTGGTTTAGCGCTTCTTTTGATTATAATAATAATAATAGTAGCACTCTGACCGGATTCATAATCAAACACCCAAACAGTAACTACTAGAGCGGTAAAGGGAGGCACAACGTGCGTGACCCACAAGCAAAAAAAAAAAAAAATCAATAAATTATGGAAATTGAGTACAAGAATCAATGTCGTACGACGTTTCTAGAAGGAATTGCAGTCATTTATATGATGAATGGTGACATCAGCGCTGGGCATCATGACTGCTCACATCCCGTAAATTTTTTAGGATTTTTTTCGTTTTTTTTACCGATATTCCTTGTATTATTCTTTTTTTTTATTGATATTCCTTGCATTATTCTTTCTAAAATAATAATTCTAGGTAATAGGTTGGTAGACAGCAACCACACAGGGAGGTACTACCATCCTGTGGTAGTAGGTTGGTAGACAGCAACCACCCAGGGAGGTACTACCATCCTACCAAATGATTGTGAAACATAAGCCTGTAATTGTTTTGCATGATGGTAGGATTACTGGTGTCTTTTTCTGTCTCATAAACATGCAAGGTTGCAGGTATATCTTTCCACTTGTACTTACACTACACATGCATGTACAAGCATATATATACTAACCCATCTGGGTTTTTCTTCTATTTTTCTTCCTAGTTCTTGTTCTTTTTTATTTCTGCTTATCTCCACGGGGAAGTGGAACAGAATTCTTCATCCGTAAGCTATGCGTGTCGTGTCGTAAGAAGCGACTAAATGCCAGGAGCAATAAGCTAGTCTCCTGGAGTCTACCTGGAGAGAATTCCAGTGGTCAACGCCCCCGCGGCCCGGTCCGTGACCAGGCCTCCTGTTGGACCAGAGCCTGATCAACCAGGCTGTTACTGCTGGCCGCACGCAGTCCAACGTACGAACCACAGCCCGGCTGGTCAGGTACCGACTTTAGATGCCTGTCCAGTGCCTGCTTGAAGACAGCCAGGGGCCTGTTGGTAATCCCCCTGATGTATGCTGGGAGGCAGTTGAACAATCTTGGGCCCCTGACACCTATTGTGTTGTCCCTCAACGTGCTAGTGACACCCCTGCTCTTCATTGGGGGGATGTTACATCGCCTGCCGAGTCTTTTGCTTTCGTAGGGAGTGACCCCTTCTCCTGTATAAATTACTAAAAACAAGATAAGGAAAAACTGGGATGTTTGAATGTGCATGGATGTAGTGTGGATGATAAAAAGAGATGATTGCTAATGTTATGAATGAAAAGAAGTTGGATGCCATAGCCCTAAGCAAAACAAAGCTGAAGGGGGTAGGCGAGTTTCAGTGGGGAGAAATAAATGGGATTAAGTCAGGAGTATCTGAGAGAGATAGAGCTAAGGAAGGGGTAGCAATAATGTTGAAGGATCAGTTATGGAGAAAGAAGAGGGAACATAAATGTATAAATTCAAGGATTATGTGGATTAAAATAAGGGTTGGATGTGAAAAGTGGGTCATAGTAAGTGTGTATGCACCTGGAGAAGAGAGGCGTGTAGAGGAGAGAGAGAGAGATTTTGGGAGATGTTAAGAGAGTGTGAAGGAACTTTTGAGCCAAGTGAGAGAGTAATAGTGGTAGGGGACCTAAATGCTAAAGTAGGAGAAGCGTTTAGAGAGGGTGTGGTAGGTAAGTTTGGGGTATCAGGTGTAAATGATAATGGGGAGCATTTGATTGAACTTTGTTTAAAAAGGGGTTTGGTTATAGGTAACACATATTTTAAGAAAAAGGGGATAAATAAGTATACAAGATATGATGTAGGACGAAATGAAAGTAGTTTGTTGGACTACATATTGGTAGATAGAAGACTGTTGCGTAGACTTCAAGATGTACATGTTTATAGAAGGGCCACATATATAACAGATCACTTTTTAGTTGTAGCTACAATGAGAGTAAAAGGTAGATGGGATACAAGGAGAATGGAAACAGCAAGTAAGAGAGAAGTGAAAATTTATAAACAAAAGGAGGAGGCGGTTAGGGTACGATATAAACAACTGTTGGAGGACAGATGGGCTTGTGAGAGTGTAGGCAGTGGGGTAGAAGAGGTATGGGGTAAGTTTTAGAATATAGTGTTAGAGTGTTCAACAGAAGTTTGTGGTTATAGGAAAGTGGGTGCGGGAGGGAAGAAGAGCGATTGGTGGAATGATGATGTAAAGAGAGTAGTAAGAGAGAAAAAGTTAGCATATGAGAGGTTTTTACAAAGTAGAAGTGATGTAGGGAGGGAGGAGTATATGGAGAGAAAAAGAGAGGTTAAGAAAGTAATGAAGCAATATAAAAAGAGAGCAAATGAGAGGGTGGGTGAGATGTTATCAACAAATTTTGTTGAAAATAAGAAAAAGTTTTGGAGTTAGATTAATAAGTTGAGAAAGCCTAGGGAAAGAATGGATTTGTCAGTTAAAAATAGGAGAGGAGAGATATTAAATGGAGAGTTAGAGGTATCGGGAAGATGGAGCGAATATTTTGAGGAATTGTTAAATGTTGATGAAGACAGGGAAGCTGTGATTTCGTGTATAAGGCAAGGAGGAATAACATCTTATAGGAGTGAGGAAGAACCAGTTGTGAGTGTGGGCGAAGTTCGTGAGGCAGTGAGTAGAATGAAAGGGGGTAAAGCAGCTGGGATTGATGGGATAAAGATAGAAATATTAAAGGCAGGTGGGGATATAGTTTTAGAGTGGTTAGTGTTTTTATTTAATAAATATATGGAAGAGGGTAAGGTACCTAGGGATTGGCAGAGAGCATGCATAGTTCCTTTGTATAAAGGCAAAGGGGACAAAAGAGAGTGTAAAAATTATAGGGGAATAAGTCTGTTGAGTATACCTTGTAAAGTGTATGGTAGAGTTATTATTGAAAGAATTAGGAGTAAGATGGAGAGCAGGATAACAGATGAACAAGGAGGTTTTAGGAAGGGTAGGGGGTGTGTAGACCAAGTGTTTGCAGTGAAACATATATGTGAACAATATTTAGATAACTGTAAAGAGGTGTTTGTGGCATTTATGGATTTGGAAAAGGCATATGATATGGTGGATAGGGGGGCAATGTGGCAGATGTTGCAAATGTATGGAATATGAGGTTATCCCCTGGGTTATCCCCTGGGGATAACCCAAAACAATCAAAACATGAAATATGTCAATAATTTATTTCCGAGTTAATCGCCTGAAACGACCAGCCGGCCTCCCGTCTCGGGAAAATATTGTTTTTCTCGAGAAAATCGCTTTTGTTTGAGTGTTACTTGTGATCTATTGTAGTTAGCCTCTCCAAAACACCGTTTTCTCTTACTTAAGACGAAAGAACACGATATAGGAAGGAGGGGAAATAATTTTATATGTAATATTGCTGGTAGACACTAGCCATATTATGGCCTATTTTATTAATTATAGTGTATATATCATGTTTATATGCCATTTATATCTTTATTATGTTGAATTCGATCAATTCTGATAGATAAATAAGACGTAGAGTTGATATTAGCGTAATAATAAAGAATTTTCTCCTGACTCCCCATAGCGGGAATGTTCCCAGACAGTTCCTGATTGGCTGGAAGTCTTCGTTTAAACTCCGCTCATTCTCATATGATGCCAAATAGTCAATTATTATATTTAGTATTTATTTTTATTAACACAGGCCGTTTCCCATCAAGGCATGGTGGCCCAACAAAGAAAAACTTTCATCATTCACTCAGTGAAATATGGATCCCAGGCTACAACCTATAGGCTTATATCAAATCTATCGTTGCTATCCAAAATCTTCGAGAAACTTGTGCACAAGAGATTATACTCGTTCATAACGACACAAAGCATACTCAACCAATGCCAATTTGGCTTCAGCACTCGAAAATAAGGAATATCCATTAGGACTTTTTATTGACCTAAGGAAAGCTTTCGACACAGTAAACCACAGCATCCTACTCCACCCCAATGGAAATAAGTCACTCTGTCTGACTTTTTTGGGTTATCCTAGGTTCTCTACACATATGCTGCTATGTATGATAATGTATGTAAATGTATTTGTGTGTACCTGAATAAACTTACTTACTTACACAAACTTGACCACTATGGAATAAGAGGTCATGCACTAGCATACTTCAAATCCTACCTCACTAACAGGTATCAGTATGTCACTATTAAAAACACATCCTCCACGACACGACCACTTGACACCGGAGTACCGCAGGGAAGTGTCCTTGGTCCCCTGCTCTTCCTCTTATACATCAATGATCTTCCCAATGTATCACAACACCTGAAACCAATACTCTTTGCTGACGACACAACTTATGTCATCTCCCACACAAATCTTGCCACGCCTAATACCATTGTTAACAACGAATTAATAAAAATATCAACATGGATGATAGCCAATAAACTTACACTCAACACTGATAAGATAAGACCTATATTATGTTTGGCATCAGAGCAGGTGATCCACAATTAAACATTAAGATCAACACTACACCTATTGCTAAACATAACGAGGGCAAATTCCTGAGCCTTCACCTTGACAGCAGCCTGAAATTCAGCACCCATATCCAACACATAACAAAGAAAGTGTCCAAAACTGTAGGGATCCTCTCTAAGATTCGGTATTATGTACCACAATCAGCCCTACTCACTATACTATTCACTCATCTATCCCTATCTCACATATGCCATTTGTGCATGGGGATCAACAGCAATTACCCACCTAAAGCCAATAATAACCCAACAAAAAGCCACAGTAAGAATTATCACGCAATCCAACGCTAGGCAGCACACCCCCCCACTCTTCAAAGACCTAAACCTACTCACTGTTCAGAACATCCATACTTACTACTTTGCTAACTACATTTATAGAACCATAAATTCCAACTTTAACCCTGAGCTAAAACACTTTCTTGACAGTTGTGACAGGACCCATAGACATAATACCAGACATAAACATCTCTTTGACATTCCCCGTGTCCAACTAAATCTATACAAAAATTCAATGCGCATAAAAGGGCCTAAAATCTGGAACTCCCTACCTGAAAACTCTAGAACTGCAGACACAATCTCCACTTTCAAAAGCACCGTTAAAAAACATCTTATCTCACTTATGCACCCAACCAGTAGCTAACCACATGAAAACTACTTTATCTTGCACATATCCACAGCAAAAGACACTTACTGATATCTGTGATTCCCCTTAATTTCACATGACTGACCAAAATTCTAATACAACTATTGCTTCATAATTCTTAAGCTAGTCATAAGTTTGCCTAAGACACTCCAATATAGAAACGGTATTATGCCAATACATCACATTTACTATTAATATATAAACTAATTGTTAAATTATTTAAACTAATTGTTTAATTCTTAAATGTTTAAATGTCAATACCTCAATATTGTAAACCTAATTAATCACTACAATTACCTAACCTTACTATCAGTATAATCATTGTGTCACTATTGAGTAAGACCTATCATAAGACTGCCTGAAAAGCCTAGGCATATTATTGGCCATCTTGTAATATCTACTTCATAAAATGTACATTACTATAATTACACCCCACTCTGTATATTACTAGAAATAAAGAATTTGAATTTGAATTTGAATATACAGATGTGACAGAGTGAACAGGCTGTATATCACAGAGTCACTTATATGTTCAGAACTACTAAATGCCTCAAATGATGTAGTTGAAGTATTAGCAATAAAGATCGAGAATCATAACCTGGTCATCGTGGTTGTATACAAGCCTCCGGATGCAGCGTCCCAACAATTCCAGGAACAGCTTCTGAAAATTGACACCTGTCTGGAAAATCTTCCAGCTCCTGCCACCAACATCTTGCTTCTAGGGGATTTCAACCTAAGGCACCTCAAATGGAGGAATATTGCAAACAATGTGGTAGCAGAGATAACACCAGGAGGCAGCTCAGATGAAAACAGAAACATACATGAACTTTTAAATCTCTGCACCAAATTCACCTTAAACCAGCAAATAGTAGAGCCTACAAGATTAGAGAATACGCTGGACCTCATCTTCACCAACAATGATGATCTGATACGAAATGTCATCATATAAAAAACAATATACTCAGATCACAACATAATGGAGGTCCATACATGTATGCGGGGAGCCCCAGATCGACAAAATGTGATCAGCCGCGAGGGAGCCTTCTCCAAATTCAACTTCAATAACAAAAACATAAGGTGGGACCAAGTAAACCAAGTCCTAAATGATATAAACTTGGAAGATAGGCTAAGCATCACGGATCCTAACCTATGTCTAGAACAAATTAACTCTGTGGCACTTGAGGTTTGCTCAAGGCAAATTCCCTTAAGGAAAAGAAGAAGAAGATGTAAACTAGAAAGAGAGAGACGCTCCCTATACAGGCGAAGGCAGAGAATAACGGAGCGACTACAAGAGGCCAATATATCTGAAATACGTAGGGAGACACTGGTCAGAGAAATAGCAATCATCGAATTAAAACTAAAGGAATCTTACAGGAATCAAGAAACGCGGGAAGAACTAAAAGCTATAAATGAAAATGAAAGAAACCCAAAGTATTTCTTTTCTTATGCCAAATCAAAGTCGAGAACAACATCCAGTATTATGCCCCTACTTAAACGGGATGGGTCCTACACAGATGACAGCAAGGAAATAAGTGAGTTACTAAAGTCCCAGTATGACTCAGTTTTTAGCGAGCCGCTAACCAGACTGAAAGTCGAAGACCTAAATGAATTTTTTATGAGAGTGCCACAGAACTTGGCAGATGCATACATATCTGACATTACCCTGACGCCAAACGACTTCAAAAAGGCAATAAATGACATGCCCATGCACTCTGCTCCAGGCCCAGACTCATGGAACTCCGTGTTCATCAAGAACTGCAAGAAGCCCCTATCACGTGCTTTTAACATCCTATGGAGAGGGAGCATGGACACTGGCGTCGTCCAGCAGTTACTAAAAACAACAGACATAGCCCCACTCCACAAAGGAGGCAGTAAAGCAATAGCAAAGAACTACAGAACAATAGCACTAACGTCTCATATCATAAAAATCTTTGAAAGGGTTCTAAGAAGCAAGATCGCCACTCATCTAGATACCCATCAATTACACAACCTAGGGCAGCATGGGTTTAGAGCCGGTCGCTCTTGTCTGTCCCAGCTACTGGACCACTACGACAAGGTTCTGGATGCTCTAGAAGACAAACAGAAGGCAGATGTTATATACACAGACTTTGCAAAAGCCTTTGACAATTGTGACCATGGTGTAATAACACACAATATGCGTGATAAAGGAATAACAGGAAAACTTGGTAGATGGATCTATAATTTCCTAAAATGTAGAACACAAAGTAAAGTCTGAGGCAGCTACTGTGAAAAGTTCTGTTCCACAAGGCACAGTACTTGCTCCCATCCTATTCCTCATCCTCATATCAGATATTGACAGGGATATAAGCCACAGTGCTGTGTCTTCCTTTGCAGATGACACCCGAATCTGTATGACAGTGTCCACCGTTGAAGACACTGCAAGACTTCAAGCAGACATAAACCAAATCTTTAAATGGGCTGCAGAAAACAATATGAAGTTCAATGATGAGAAATTTCAATTACTCAGATACGGAAAACGTGAAGAAATTAAAATCTCATCGGAGTACAAAACTAATTCCAACCACACAATAGAGCGAAAAACTAATGTCAAAGACCTGGGAGTGATCATGTCAGAGGATCTCACCTTCAAGGACCATAACAATGTAGCAATTGCATCTGCTCGAAAAATGACAGGATGGATAATGAGAACCTTCAAAACCAGGGATGCCAAGCCCATGTTGACACTTTACAGATCGCTTGTTCTATCTAGGCTGGAATATTGCTGCACACTAACTGCACCTTTCAAGGCAGGTGAAATTGCTGACCTTGAAAATGTTCAGAGAACCTTCACCGCATGCATAAGTGCGATAAACCACCTCAACTACTGGGAACGCTTGAAGTTCCTAAACCTGTACTCTCTAGAACGCAGGCGGAGAGATACATTATTATATACACATGGAAAATTCTCGAGGGCTTAGTACCAAACTTGCACACAAAAATCACTCCGTACGAAAGCAAAAGACTCGGCAGGCGATGTAACATCCCCCAATGAAGAGCAGGGTGCCACTAGCACGTTGAGGGACAACATAATAAGTGTGAGGGCCCAAGATTGTTCAACTGCCTCCCAGCATACATCAGGGGTTTACCAACAAGCCCCTGGCTGTCTTCAAGCAGGCACTGGACAGGCACCTCAAGTCGGTACCTGACCAGCCGGGCTGTGGTTCGTACGTTGGACTGCGTGCGGCCAGCAGTAACAGCCTGGTTGATCAGGCTCTGGTCCAACAGGAGGCCTGGTCACAGACCGGGCCGCGGGGGCGTTGACCCCTGGAATTCTCTCCAGGTAGACTCCAGGTAGAACGCAAAGAGTAGTAGTCAACAGAGTAAAGTCTGAGGCAGCTACAGTGAAAAGCTCTGTTCCACAAGGCACAGTACTGGCTCCCATCCTGTTCCTCATCCTCATATCGGACATAGACAGGGATATAAGCCACAGTGCCGTGTCTTCCTTTGCAGATGACACCCGAATCTGTATGACAGTGTCCACCGTTGAAGACACTGCAAGACTCCAAGCAGACATCAACCAAATCTTTAAATGGGCTCCAGAAAACAATATGAAGTTCAATGATGAGAAATTTCAATTACTCAGATATAGAAAACGTGAAGAAATTAAAATCTCATCGGAGTACAAAACAAATTCCAACCACACAATAGAGCGAAAAACTAATGTCAAAGACCTGGGAGTGATCATGTCAGAGGATCTCACCTTCAAGGACCATAACACCGTAGCAATCGCATCTGCTAGAAAAATGACATGATGGATAATGAGAACCTTCAAAACCAGGGATACCAAGCCCATGTTGACACTTTTCAGGTCGCTTGTTCTATCTAGGCTGGAATATTGCTGCACACTAACTGCACCTTTCAAGGCAGGTGAAATTGCTGACCCAGAAAATGTGCAGAGATCCTACACGGCACGCATAACTGCGATAAACCACCTCTATTACTGGGAACGCTTGAAGTTCCTAAACCTGTACTCCCTAGAACGCAGGCGGGAGAGATACAATATTATATACACTTGGAAAATCCTAGAGGGATTAGTACCAAACTTGCACACGAGAGTCACTCCCTACGAAAGCAAAAGACTGGGCAGACGATGTAACATCCCCCCAATGAAAAGCAGGGGTGCCACTAGCACGTTGAGAGACAACACAATAAGTGTCAGGGGCTAAAGACTGTTCAACTGCCTCCCAGCATACATAAGGGGGATTACCAATAGACCCCTGGCTTTCTTCAAGCAGGCACTGGACAGGCACCTAAAGTTGTTGCCTGACCAGCCAGGCTGTGGTTCGTACGTTGGACTGCATGCGGCCAGCAGTAATAGCCTAGTTGATCAGGCTCTGATCTAACATGAGGCCTGGTCACAGACCGGGCCGCAGGGGCGTTGACCCCTGGAACGCTCTCAAGGTAAACTCCAGGTATACACGTGGAAAATTCTCGAGGGATTAGTACCAAACTTGCACACGAGAGTCACTCCTTACGAAAGCAAAAGACTCGGCAGGCGATGTAACATCCCCCCAATGAAAAGCAGGACTGCAACTAGCACGTTTAGAGACAACACAATAAGTGTCAGGGGCCCAAGACTGTTCAACTGCCTCCCAGCATACATCAGGGGGATCACCAACAAACCCCTGGCTGTCTTCAAGGAGGCACTGGACAGGTACGTAAAGTCGGTACTTGACCAGCCAGGCTGTGGTTCATACGTTGAACTGCGTGCGGTCAGCAGTAACAGCCTGATTGATCAGGCTCTGATCCAACATGAGTCCTGGTCACTGACCGGGTCGCAGGGCGTTGACCCCTGGAACTCTCTCCAGGTAAACTCCAGGTAATAATAATATATTTATTTACTATTAGTACATGTACTACTAGTACATGTACATGTACATCAGTGACATACTACTATATAGAAAGCCCCTTGTTATGCTGAGCATTTCGGACTAATTAGGTCAGTTTTGTCCAAGGATGCGACCCACACCAGTCTACTAACACCCAGGTACCCATTTTAATAATGAGTGAACATAGACAACCGGTGTAAGGAAACACGCCTTATGTTTCCACCCCTTCGCCGGGAATCGAACGCGGACATTAACCGTGTGAAGCGAGAGCTTTTGTCACCAGGCCACTTCTTTTATTAGGTGATTTTAATGGTCATCATTTCCTCTGGGGAGTCTCACTGTGGCTCGTGGCGATCAGCTAGACGCTTGTATCACCTGCCCTCCCCTCCACGTTTCAAATTAAGCTACTCTCACTCATCATGACCCTCTCACTCATCTTGACCCTCTCACTCATCTTGACCCTCTCACTCATCTTGACCCTCTCACTCATCTTGACCCACTCACTCATCTTGACCCTCTCACTCATCTTGACCCTCTCACTCATCTTGACCCTCTCACTCATCTTGACCCTCTCACTCATCTTGACCCACTCACTCATCTTGACCCACTCACTCATCTTGACCCTCTCACTCATCTTGACCCTCTCACTCATCTTGACCCTCTTACTCATCTTGACCCTCTCACTCATCTTGACCCTCTCACTCATCTTGACCCTCTCACTCATCTTGAACCTCTCACTCAAACTCTCTCTTGCATAGATCTCTCTATTTGCTCTCCTTCAACTACGCTCAACTTTACTTGGTCTATGGTACCAGATTTACATGACAGCGATCATTTTGCTAATCACCTTACTTCCTATTCATATTCCTGACCTCCTCGTAGCCCACGTTGGCAGTTTGAAAAGCGGATTGGGTTCTTCACTCGCGACAAACACTTTCTTTGGTGAGGGACTTAATCCTCCTTTGTTTTCCCCGTAATAAGCTGTTGCAAATATTTACGACCATTGTTTTAACCGCAGTTTCAAATACAATTCTCCAAACCTGAGGTAGACATTCTCAGAAATGTGTACCTTGGTAAACTCCTGCATGTGCTCGTGCAGTGCTCTTGAAGCGTACTGCGTGGGGCCGTTATCGTTACAATAGAACCACAGAGTTGCATCTTGATTTTAAGTGAGCGAGGGCGTTTGCCTGGCGTGTAAACATGATCCAAAACGCACTTGTTGGCGGGATTATGTGCCTTCCGTTACTGCCACTTCCTCTATGAGTGCAGTTTGGAAACAAATACGGAAGCTGAGCCGTAGATACTTCCCAGACTCATCTCCCGTTCTTAAGGTTGCCGTCGTAATTATTGTAAACCCTGCTGAAGTTGCCATAGCAATCGGAAATCATCGTGTTTGAATATCTCAGGGTCTCCATCTGTGCCCTTCTTTCTTTCCTCTAAATCTGCCAGAGTTGACATCAACAGACTTTACTTCTAGCATAGAAGAATGGTATGTGCCATTTGCTTTAGTAAATGACACATACTTTAGTCAACACTTTCCACTTGCCAACCATCGTCATTTGGGAATGATGGTATTCATATTTGTCTGTTTCAACATTTACATCCATCGGTCCTCAAGGGGTTCTTCCTCGTCCATGGAAAACTGCCGTTGTTCTGACCTTTAATAAACCAGGTACTTCAGGCCATGATGCCTCTTATTGTCGACCCATTGCTCTTACTGGTGCAGTTTGGAACATCTGGTAAATAAACGTTTGGTGTGGTATTTGGAGACACATATTATTATTATTATTATTATTATAATCAAAAGAAGCGCTAAACCACAGGGGTCATACAGCGCAGCTGGGCAGGGCAGGATGCAGGGAGAATGGGTTGTAAGAGGGAGATGGATGATTAGTAGGGTATGGAGTGCAGCAGGACAGTGGATAGTACAGGGATAGAGGGTAGCAAGAGATTGAGGTAGAAGGGACTGAGGGAGGTGCTAGAGGCATAATCTTCAGAGTTTGTGTAGTAAGTCAGTTGCTGTCAAAAAGTCAATGAGAGAGTCAGGATTAAAGGAGGGTCCATCAGCAAGAAGGGAAGGTAAAGAAAGGGCCGCAGAGCGAAGACGACGTTGGAGGTAAATTCTGCGTGCTCGTTGATAGAGTGGGCAGTCCAACAGAATATGGCAGATACTGGAACCTGACAATGCTCACAGAGAGGGGCAGGGAGCCTCTCCATGAGATACCCGTGAGTAAGACGAGTGTGGCCGATGTGAAGACAGGAGAGTGTAGTCTCCCAACCTCGACATTGGTGACAAGAAGAAGGCCAGAAACCTATACTCGGTTTAATAGAATGAAGTTTATTATTTAGCAGGTCAGACCAGCGTTGTTGCCAAGTGCGAAGGTGGGCAGCAATGACCGCAAGATAGTCCGTGAATGGAACACCTCTATATGAAACTGGAGTGTCTGCCTGTTCATTGCACTGTACGTCAACATGACCAGGGACCCAACAAAAAACAATATCTTTATGCTTGCTAGAGATGCGGCGTAACCAAAGTTGGATATGAAGAACTAGGGGGTGAGGTGTATCAAATTTTCGGATAGCCTGTAAAGCACTAAGAGAATCTGAAACGACCACAAATGGTGACACAGGCATAGATGCAATATGGATAAGTGCCACAAGAATGGCATACAATTCAGCCGAAAATATGCTAGCCGAGGATAATAGATGCCCTCACACGATGCTGTCTGGAAACACTGCTGCGAATCCTATGCCGTCAGATGACTTAGAACCATCGGTGTATACTGCGATGGCATGGGAATGAGTGCGAAAGTGGTCTAGAAAAAGAGAGCGAGAAGCCACCGTAGGTTAGTTAGTTAGTTTAATATCTTTATTATGCACCCCATACCCATCCTGTGGGCGGTAGTCAAAAGATTACAGAGGTACATAATTGGTCCATTGACTGGACTCGCCACCGTAGGTAGTTGGGCTTTCGCGCAAGGCAGAGGAGAAGAACAGACACGGACAGCAGGAACTTCCCAAGGGGGTAGGGGAAAGGTAGATGTCACATGAACATAGAAAGGTGGTAGATGAAGGGAAGACAAGAGCAAATGTAGACGAAGAGAAAAGGGACGAAGTAAACAGGGTCGATGAACAAATAAAGAGAGTCTACTAATATCTTTGACAATCCTATACATGGAAGGATTGCGGAGGTCATGAGAGCAAACATAATAGCGAAGGCAATGTGCATCAAGACGCTCGAACAAGAACGGAATGTTGGCTTCTACATAGAGGCTCTCAACCGGGAAAGAACGAAAAGCACCAAGGCATAAACGCAATCCCTGGTGATGGATGGGATTAAGGCTGGAAAGAGTAGCAGGGAAGGCCGCCGAATACATCTGGTCACCATAATCGAGTTTTGATAAAATTAGGGCTGAATGCAGGCGAAGGAGAGTTCTACGATCAGCCCCCATGAAAGATGTGCGAGGGTTTTAAGGAGGTTCAGCCGGCTATGACAAGTTGCCTTCAGAGAGGTAATGTGAGGTTTCCAGGACAATCGACGGTCAAACAGGAGGCCGAGAAACCTGACTGTATCACGTTCTGGGATACGTGAGCCGTATAGGTACAATGGATGATCAGAGACGACTGAACGTCTAGTAAACGTAATTTGATGAGTTTTGCCACTAGAAAATTTAAACCCGTGAGTGGTGGCCCAATCAGAAACCCGGTTGATGGCATGCTGGAGGGAAACTGAAATGAGGTGACAGTCAGCACCTGCATAAGCTATAGCAAAGTCATCCACATAGAGCGATGGCTAAATATTGGATGGGAGAACAGATGCCAGATTATTTATAGCAAGCAGAAAGAGTGTTGTGCTCAGAACACATCCCTGGGGGACACCTTCAGTTTGGACAAACTTCTGGGAAAGCTCATTACTAACCCGCACACGGAAATGTCTATTTCAGTTAAGAAGGCATTTAGGAAAAATGGTAGATTGCCACGGAGGCCTAAGGAGTGGGCCTGGGCCAAGATATTATACCTCCAAGTTGTGTCATAAGCCTTCTCAAGGTCAAAAAAGATGGCGATAACCGAGTGGTTATTAGCAAAGGCATTACGAATATATGTATCCAAGCACAGTAAGGGGTCAATGGCAGAACGGCCCTTACGAAAGCCATATTGACTAGTGGAGAGACTACTGTGAGTCTCTAAATACCACATCAAACGTCTATTAACTAGACGTTCCATCACCTTGCAAACTGCACTGGTGAGAGCGATGGGACGGTAGTGAGAGGTATCACGTCCTGTAGTACCTGGTTTGCGAAAAGGGAGAACAATAGCAGACTTCCACAGCTGGGGAAGATCTCCTTGCGACCATCTGAGATTAAAGAGTCGTAAGAGGACAGAAAGAACAGACTGATGTAAATGCTGTAGCATACGAATATGTATGCCGTCTGGCCCAGCTGCCGATGATCGGCAAGCAGAGAGTGTTGCCTCCAGTTCTTGAAGGGTAAAATGCACATTATAAGATTCTTCTCTTAGAGAAGAAAAATCTAAGTTCTTTAACTCGCTGGCAGACTTAGAGGAAAGGAACAAGGGGCATAAATGGAGCCCCTGAGAAATGCGGACCAGATGGTTACCAATTTCAGTGGCAACGGCAAGAGGGTGTGCTATATCGACACCGGCAACCAGAAGAACAGGAGCCGGGTTGGGGGAGAATTTACCACTTAATTACCGCACTTTTTTCCAGACTGCACTCATCGAGGAAGCCGAAATGACGGTAGAAACATAATCTCGCCAGCAAGTCTTTCCATGGGTCAATTTGGCTTTCGTAAGGGCCACTCCACTATTGACCCCATTACTCCATTTAGACACTTATGTTCGTAACGCCATTGCTAGTATGACACTACTTGGTGATATGCCATCTTGACCCAACCTCATTCCTTAAGCCTTCGGGGCAATCTGCCACTTTTCCTTAAAAATTTCTTGTCTGAGAGACGTTTCTGTGTCCTGGTTAATAATATGTTTTCCCCTAACTTTGTCCAGGCTAAAGGTGATAAGTAAGACACATGTACACACGTGCAACAGTTAAGTTTCTTTATTCTGAAACGTTTCTCCTACACAGTAAGGTTCTTCCGTCGAATACTGAGGAGGAAGAAACATGTAGGAGATTTAATCAGTCCATCATCCTCGAAGATGTAGTTTTGAGGTGGTCAGTCCCTCAGCCTAGAGAAGACTTCTTCTCCAGGCTAAGAGACGGATCACCTCAAAACTACGTCTCCATGGGTAATGAACTGATCATTAAATCGTCTTTACATCTCTATTCTCTCCTCTGTATTCGACTAAAGAAGCCTACTGTGTAGGCGAAGTGTTTAGGAATAAAGACATCTAAGTGTTGCACACGTGTCTTACCTATCACCTTGTCGGTATTCTATACCATTATCATAATCACAGGCTAAAGGGGAGGCAATACAAATTTGGACCTGTGATTTTTTCTCACGTCCAATTTCTTTCATTTTTGGTGTACGTGAAGTAGTGTTCATTCTTCTTATTGTGTGTAAGTTTCAGTAAGTTAGCCCAAAAAAAAACTGAAAAAAAAAATACTGAAAATAACATTTGGAAATTAAATGGTCCTAAATGGCACTACGAAAGGTGGTTTTTGGGAATTGGTACTCAAAAACCCATCCTAATGCGATATTCCTGCAATTGCAGAACCTGCTAATGTCTTATCATTATTTTACAAAAAAAAAAATAAAGTATCTAGGTTTTTAACATGTTCCAAAAAATCTTGCCCTTAGTTCTACACAAACCCCAAAATATTTGGAATATCTCCGTGACGCATACGATAAAATGTAGAACAATGATTGATTTATGATTTCTGTTAAAATCGTTTAAATTACTTAAATAATAAAGGCGTACTTACATAAAATAAGTCAATAACTTACTTCCGAGATATTCACTGAAAACGCCAGCCGGCTGACTAACTCGCTGGGAATGTCTTTTATCTGAGAAAATCGCGGTTTTTTCTTATGAAACTAGTGATCTAGTAAAGTTAACCTTACTAAATCTACGTTTTCTCTTAATTAAGACCAAAGAACACATTACAGGAAGGAGGAGTAATGATTTTATATGCAAGATTGGTGGTGGACACTCGCCATATTATGGCCTATTTTATTCATTTTAGAGTATATATCATGTTTCTATGTCATTTATAGTGTTTTTGTTATGTCATATTAGATCAATTCTGATATATAAATAAGCCGTAGAGCTGATAATAGCGTTATACTGAAACATTTTTCTCCCGCCTCTCGAGAGCTGGTTCCTGATTAGCTGCCAGACTACGTATTAGCTCCTCCCACTCCCTTATGATGCCAAATTATTATATTAGAAAGAATAGTAATAGTAATAGTAATAGTTTATTTGGACATGATACAAAGAATTACAATGGTTTATGAGATTACATGAGGTGTACATGCCAAAAGCCCCTAATATGCAGGGCATTTTGGGCAGACTTAAAATTAACTTAAAAACTAAATGGTGAGAATTTTTGTAAATAGTTTACAATATGAGTATAGTTGAGTATTTAAGCTATGAAATTTGAACATAGTTTAGACATGACATTTTTGAAACATAGTTTTGTACTTTTGTCTTCATTATAAAATTAATTAAATCAGAAAAAACAAATTAAAGCAATAATTTGTGTTGCAATAACAAATTATATGGTCATTAGATGAGTTTTTTTTTTAAACGGCATATATACATTGCAGTACAAAGTATCCTTACCAAGAAATCAATTCCAAAGTAAAAAAAAACTCATAAACATAAAAACAAAACCTTCATCAATATGAAGCATGTGTTCACAACATACATGTCATTATAATAGGAATCTAACCAAATAATACAAATACCAAAATAAAATATGCCCTACATGAGGAAACACTGATCCCCAAAACACACAATGGTAATCAAAATCCCATAGACCTAACACTGCCCTTATTGTATATGAAGTCACATTTAATTGAAAATATATTACATAGCACTAAAACGTTAGTTAGTTACCATTTTGTCCTAGGCACATGTCAATTAGACACTAGGCCTGTTGTATATATGTGTGTGTGTATGTGTATGTAAGGAAACACTTCGAAATGTTTCTGCCCCACCGGGAATTGAACCCGGCCCCTCCGTGCGTGAAGCAAGAGCTTTACCCACTAGGCCAACGTGTGTGTGTACTAGGCCAACATGTGTGTGTACTAGGCCAACGTGTGTGTGTACTAGGCCAACGTGTGTGTAAAAGACTATACACCTAAAACAACCCCACATTAGTACAGACAACTAACAACATTTGACCTTAATCTATATAACCATACATAAAAAAACAATCACGTTTACCCTCTAATGCTATTCCTACAAACAATAATATATAATGAAACCCAACGTATTGAATGTGTCCACAAGATCCTCCATAGAAAATTATATATATTATCAAACTCTTTGATTATGAGACCTAAGTCTCCCAAAAAAATTAACTTGCATAGATATTGTATTTATCCGCCTATCATTACATCATTACACTGATCAAATCAAAGTTCATATGAGTGTCCACAACGTCAATATATAAAAATTTCAACCACACATGGTAATGAATGAACACTATACAACTGCATTACATACCCTGGAAACCCTCTGGTGCATTACTCACAACCACAACACAATAATGAAATGGGATGACGAAACTCCCAAGAATTACAATTAAGTATAATACATCTTCATGCCTCATGATCCAAACCTTTTAAAACATTCATAACCTAATCATACAAAAAACCTTGATGATAAGATATGACATACGTATTACATGACATTTATTCCTTATCGGAAACCCCAAAAAACAAAATTTACTTGTATAAAGATCCTTTATAACCAATAACCATGTACATGAATTTTGAAACACCCTCCGAGGCCAACACAATTTTTTTTTTTCCGACAAGACAA
>WNWK01037225.1:0-18645 GCA_009830355.1 Cherax destructor | reverse complement strand
TCTAGAAGGATGGGTGAATCATAGTTGATGAGGGGAAAGGGTGAGTGTTGCAATTTGGAGTCTGTGGAGACAAAGAACTTTGTCCATGGAAGTATAGAGGAAATGTATGAGAGTATAATTATAACAACAATCTTATATAGGTGTGAAGCATGGGTGATGAATGTTGCAACAAGAAGAAGGCTGGAGGCAGTGGAGATGTCATGTCTGAGGTCAATGTGTGGTGTGAATATAATGCAGAGAATTCGGAGTTTGGAAATTAGGAGGAGGTGCGGGATTACCAAAACTATTATCCAGAGAGCTGAGGAGGGGTTGTTGAGGTGGTTCGGACATGTAGAGAGAATGGAACGAGACAGAATGACTCGAGTGTATAAATCTGTAGTTGGGGGAAAGGCGGGGTAGGGGTCGGCCTAGGAAAGGTTGGAGGGAGGGGGTAAAGGAGGTTTTGTGTGCGAGGGGCTTGGATTTTCAGCAAGCATGCGTGAGCGTATTTGATAGGAGTGAATGGAGACAAATGGTTTTTAATACTTGACTTGCTGTTGGAGTGTGAGCATGGTAACATTTATGAAGGGATTCAGGGAAACCGGCAGGCTGGACTTGAGTCCTGGAGATGGGAAGTACAGTGTCTGCACTCTGAAGGAGGGGTGTTAATGTTGCAGTTTTATAACTGTTGTATAAAGCACCCCTCTGGCAAGACAGTGATGGAGTGAATGATGATGAATGTTTTTCTTTTTTGGGCCACCCTTCCCTGGTGGGAATCAGCCGATGTGTAATAAAAAAAAAAATATATTATAAGGTATTATTATACAGTGGATCCCCGCCATTCAAACACTCCAAAACTCGCCCTTTATGTAAGTGTATTTTTTTAAATGCTTTTATAAGTGTATTTTGGGGGTCTGACATGGACTACTCTAATTTACATCATTCCTTATGGGAATAAATTCGTTTGTAACAGCACTTGAACAGCATTCTGGAATGAGGGTGAGTTTTGGAGTGTTCGAATGGCGGGGTCCACTGTACATATTATGGGGAAGCGCTAATCCCGTAGGATTATACGGCGCCTGTGGGGGGGAGGGGATGGAAGGTATTCAGGCCTAATTTAGGGAACTGGAGCATAGATACAATTCCCTAGATCAAGAGTCCCTCACCAGCGTCAAGGAAGCTTGCATCCTGAATTTTTGCTCGTATCCAGAAACAAAAAATCGTCCGAGTGACTGCTTGTATCCTGAAAAACTCGTATAGTGGGGCACTCGTAAGCTGAGGTTCCACTGTATATATAGTCAGACAATGACTTATTTCATGTTTTCATGAGTATTATGCCCTAAAACAAATGTAATATCATAAGTATTTCTTGTACACAGTGTCAGAAGACCAAAGCAACAAAAAAATATTTGTTCTAATTTATACTCTATATTCTTTGTGGAGCAATATTGGGCTATGCATTTCCCCATGTTTGAAGTACTAAAACACCTTGAAAAACATATTACTTATATCATAATAAAGCAATGTTTTTTTTTTTCTTCAACAAGTCGGCCGTCTCCCACCGAGGCAGGGTGACCCAAAAAGAAAGAAAATCCCCCCCCAAAAAATACTTTCATCATCATTCAACACTTTCACCTCACTAATACATAATCACTGTCTTTGCAGAGGCGCTCAGATATGACAGCTGAGGCTGAGAATAAGTCCCTCCCAACTGTCACTATCCCAGACCCCTCCTTTAACCCTTTGACTGTCAGAGGCCCTATTCTGAAACTGTCATTCTATGTCGCAAAATTTTGGAAAAAAAAATTCTTATGAAATGATAGGATCTTTTCCCGATGGTATTGACACCAAAAGTACGAAATTTGATGATAAACTTACGGAATTACGCTCTCACAAAGTTAATGATTTGGCGATATATACCCATCGGCGTTTTTCGCCGACTTTGAGCCCTATTTTCGGCCAATTCCATTCTTACAGTCGACCAAACTCATACTATTTCTTTAGAACTCCATTTGTTCTATCGATTGAGTAAAGAAACCACCAATTTACCGATTTCAACTACCCAATAAAGTGGTCAGGTGGCAATTTGGCCAGTTTCATGCAAAATAAAAAAGATGTCAATTTCAAAATAGGGTCCAGAATAAACAATGCAGACATTCCTGGCACTAAAATATGATTTTTCTGTTCATTAGTCACGTCTTTATGCCCCTCTTATATTACTCTTGCTTTCTATTTTGTTTTTTTATTCACACAAAATAGAAGATTTACTGTTATGGAGACTACTGCATTATTGTAAAAAGGGTATAAATAATATCAGTGCATTGTGTAAGAATATTAGACTCACCAGTTGACGTGTATTGACTGGCAGTGATTTGTGTACTCTTGAACATTGGCAAAATCAAACATTTCCACTACTTTGAGCTCAATTTTAAGGTCATTTTCATCATGAAACAATCAAAATCATCTCTAGTTCTGTAATATGTTTTCCATTTTTTCAAATGAGAGAAGAAAGAGAATACAACCATAAATACTATACGAAAATACACCTCAAAGTCAGCGTTTTAATCCAAAAAAATGGTCAGTTTTTTCATTATGCATTGCGTGCTGCAGGATTTTTTTTTACAGTGCACACTGACCACACAGACCCATTCTCTCAAAGTGGGCCTACCAACTTTCTCCCGCTTGATTTGAAGCCGCTAGAATTTTGAGTATCATGGACCCTCGGTTTTTGTTGAAAAATTCTTTCCAGAATGCTGTTTGAGTGTTCCCATAAGGACAAATGTAAATTAGATTAGTCGTTTCAGAACCCCAAAATACACTTACAAAAGCTCTTACAAAAATACATTTACATAATTGTTTGAGTTTGGAGGTGAACGAAACCGAGGGTCCACTGTATATACGTCCGAAACACTGGCTCACGTAAGACGTATATATACTACCAAAACAGTCAAAGGGTTAAAGTGCAGGCATTGTACTTCCATTTCCAGGACTCCAAGTCCAACTAAATCAATTAACTGGTTTTCCTGAATCCCTTCACAAAAAATACAGTGGTACTTCCGACTTACGATGGTCCCCAACCATCTCTTGTATGTAAGTTTATATTTTTAAATGCTTTTGTAAGTGTAATTTTGGGGGTCTAAAAGGACTAGTCTATTTTACAACATTTCTTAAGGAGATAAATTGCTTGGTAACATTAATTCTGAACAGCATTCTGGAATGAAAAATATCGTAAGTCGAGTACTATACTGGTATTACCCTGCTCACTCCAACAGCTTGTCAGGTCCCAAAACCATTCGTCTCCATTCACTCCTCACTAAGACACTCTCACACATGCTTGCTGAAGTTCCAGGCCCCTCGCCCACAAAAAACAATGTACATATTAAAACATTAAAAACAATGAAAACTGAAAAAGATCATAATTTGGCATT
The DNA here is from genome assembly GCA_009830355.1 of Cherax destructor. Lineage (NCBI taxonomy): Eukaryota > Metazoa > Arthropoda > Malacostraca > Decapoda > Parastacidae > Cherax > Cherax destructor. Next base: position 15,238 of record WNWK01037225.1, on the reverse strand, counting down.
AATAAATTTTAAAATGTACAGTAGACCGTCATTTAGCACGAGATTATGTTACACTTTAACGGGTATTGTACGATTAAAGAATTGTGGCACATTATTATCTAACACGACGTGTAAAAAATGATATTACGGTTCACGGAGGGAAATTTTTTTGAACGCACGGTATCCCGCGGTGGGTTAAAAACCATTGAGTCAGTGGGGTCCTACTGAGGGTGGCTCAACTGATTTTTTTTGGTTACCCCTAGGTTCTCACATATGCTGCCATGTAGGGATAACTTTGTAACTGTATCTGTGTATACCTGAATAAATTTAAAGTCGGGGCGGGAAGGAAAAACAAATAACCATTCCCACAAGCAGCCTTGTTTTGGGGTTTCCCAGGGCCCACCACTCCCTTTCCCCAACCACCCGGCCCCCACCATTCAAACGTTTTCATACGCGGTAAAAAAAAAAGCCCTTGCTACAAGCCAGCTGTGTTTGTGAAGAATGAGGGGGTGAATTGTGTTTTGATCTTGAATTAAAAAGAAAACAAAGATATTAAAAAAGGGCATAACCCGTGGCCGTAATGAAGTGTTACTTTGTACACAAAAAAAGATGTAAAAAAAAGGTTTGTGTGACTTGACTGACTTACTGACTGACTGACTTACTGACTGACTGACTTACTGACTGGACTGACTTACTGACTCCACTCTACTGATTTTGACTGACTAAATGACTGACTGACTGACTGATTTACTGAATGACTCGACTTACTGAATGACCCGACTTACGGGAATGACTCGACTTACTGAATGACTCGACTTACTGAATGACTGATTTACTTACTGGAATGCCCTCGACTGACTTACTGAATGACTGACTGATTTAAATGAATGACTAAACTGACTTACTGAATGACTCGACTGACTTACTGAATGCTAAACTGATTATTTTGAAGGGCTGGGCTGACTTACTTGGAATGACTCGACTGATTTACTAAATAAATGACTGACTTACTGAAGGGGATTCTGAATGGACTTACTGAATGACTCGACTTACGGGAATGACTGGCTTACGGGAAGGGCTCGACTGACTTACTGAAGGGCTCGACTGACTTACGGGAATGACCCCGACTGACTTACTGAATTTTCCTGACACTGAAGGGCTCGACTGACTTACTGAATGACTCGACTGACTTACTGAAGGGCCCCCGACTGACTTACTGAATGACTGGGCTGACTTACGGGAATGACTCGACTGACTTACTGAAGGGCTTGAATGCCCTTACAAATGATTTTCCAAAACCTACTTCCCCCTAATGGGCCACGCATAATCCCCATTTCCTTACAATACCCCACAAACTCTACTGTATACGTATATTGCTAGTGCATTTATGCTCTGTTACTGACAAGTAATCAGTATTTCTGCTGAATCTCTCAACATACCATAAATTAATAAGTTTTTATCAGATTCACTCATTTTAGTCCTACTTGATTAATAAAAATGCACTCTTTTCAGTTTGCATGGAAAAAATCTTGCCCACAAAAGAATTTTATTTTTTGGATATGCCTTTTAAGCAGCTAGCGGGATTAATATCATTGTTTCATAAAGAATACAAAGGCTTTCATGATTTTTAACATTTATTTTTAAGCGTATATTTTCATATATTTTGAGGTGGTCTTGCCATGGATTGTATAAATATGTAGTGGAGTGGGCAGGTAGGTCGGCCTAGGAAAGGTTGGAGGGAGGGGGTAAAGGAGGTTTTGTGTGCCTGGGGTTTGGACTTCCAGCAAGCATGTGTGAGCGTGTTAGATAGGAGTGGATGGAGACAAATGGTTTTTAGGACTTGACGTGCTGTTGGAGTGTGAGCAAGGTAACATTTATGAAGGCTGGACGAGGGAAATTCATGGTTGGACTTCTAGGAGTCCTGAGATAGGAAGTACAGGTACAGTGAATTTTCTCTGAAGGATGGTAAGTTAATGTTGCAGTTTTATAACTGTAATGTAAGCACGCTCTGGCAAGACAGTGATGGAGTGAATGATGAAAGTTTTTCTTTTTTGGGCCACCCTGACTTGGTGGAAGGCATCGCCAATATTGACAGTTTGGAGGACTATTCTAAACTGTTGATCTTAGCGCCTGCAAAGACTGGATTATGTATGAGTGATGTGAAAGTGCTTGAATGATGATGAAAGTAAGTGTACCTTGAGTTACGAACTTAATTCATTCCAGTGCTATTCATGCCGATACCGAAGGAATTTTCTTCCATAAGAAATAATGAAAATTAGATTAATCCATTTTCCAAACTCCCAAAAATATACTTACAAAGTACCTACAAAATACACTTGCATAATTGTTGGAGTTGGGAGCTGCTCGTAAGTAGAGGTACCACTGTATTTTCTTTTTTGGGGATTTTCTTTCTTGGGTCACCCTGACTGGTGGGAGACGGTTGATTTGTTGAAAAAAAAAAATTCATTTAGGGCTTTAAGAACTTTGTTTTTCTCATAATTTCCTAAGTCTTTATACCAAAGTAACCTTTGAATTGTAGTTTATTATTGGAAGGATAAGTGCTAATAGCAGTGTTTTGAATGTTATATATATTTATGAGAACAGTAGTACTTTTTATTGCTTAACAGTCAACTTCCAAAATGAAGAAGTCTTCCTTGGCTTCTACTTTGTTTTAATATTAGATTTTTATATAGTAAAGAAGCAATTTCATATTTCATTTGTCCTTTCTCTTTGTAACAGTAATAATATTAGACTAGTTCTGGTTATGCTGATACTACAGTGCCACTTGATATTTATTTCCTTAAATTCCCTTTTCCTTTGGGTAATAAATGCTGATATCCCCCCATCCTTTCCCTCTGTTTTTCATGTACTACAGTATAATACAGTAGATCCCTGATTTTATCTGGCCACCCAGGGGTAATGTGTGCTTTGAATTTCAACTGCATTGAACAACGTTAATCCTTTTCATGGTCCCTGTTTTGTTGCACATTGCTTTTTTAGCATTAGGCACCAGGTTAAACAAGACTGCTGCATATTAAATGCCATATATAACTGACTGCCAGGTAATTGATGATATACTGCATTTACAAAGGGAATCATTCAGAAGATGAGTGTTTCCTAGTACAAGAATATTGTGCATGCTTCACTTTTAAATGAGAATTCAAACTCAAAATTCAAACCAACATATTTCATTTAAAAAAACTTTTGCTACCCTTATGGCGCGAATGCTCTCGTTGAAGATCACATATGACTCATTTCATTAAGGATCAGGAGGTTCTTGGTTTGAATAAGGTGTTGAAGATATAAATGCAGAAGGGCCTCTCTAGATATTTTATATTCAGTAACTAAACAATTACTTATAGACAGTCAATTAGAGCATGTGTTACATTTCTGAAAATCAGCATATAATTCATTTAGTCTGGGTTAGCTGAAGAACACATGAATTAAGTAACATTATGTTCCACAAACCACTTAAAATGCCAAACTTAGGGGTAGGGATCGTCCTCAAAAGGTTGGAGGGAGGGGGTAAATGAGGTTTTGTGGGGTGGCTGTACTTACAGCAAGCATGGAACGTGTTAGATAGGAGTTAATGGAGACGAATGGTTTGGACCTGACGAGCTGTTGGAGTGTGAGCCCGGTAATACTTGTATGGATTCAGGGAAGCCGGTTAGCCGGACTTGAGTCCTGGAAATGGGGAAAAGTACAATGCCTGCACTTTAAAAGGGAGGGGCTTGGGATATTGGCAGTTTGAGGGACTTCCTAAACTGTCGTATCTGAGCGCCTAAAGACAGGATTATGGGTAGAGATGGTGAAAGTGTTGAATAAAGATGAAAGTATTTTCTTTCTTTTGGGTTTTTTTCTTTTCTTTGGGTCACCCTGCCTTGGTGGGAAACAGCCGATGCTTAAAAAAAAAACATTGATAATAATAGCTTTGGTATTACCTGCATTCTGTCATCACTTAAAATATTGAAGAGCAGGAGGGTTAATGGGCCTATTGAGCCAAAGGAAGAGGTTAATTCGACATACTCATTGCATTTTAACAGATGTGACACAATGCCATATTTTCTTATCAAATGTTTTGGAATCTAGCCACCAAAGAAAAATTCAAAGCAAAGAAAAAATATGAATTATGGCTTCAGGTGTATCAAGCTGACATTATTAGAAATAAAATCCACATTTCTGACCAACCTGAATCAAATATGCAGGAAATCCCCACACAGAAACTAAATAAATTGTGGAAACACATACAGTGCCCTCGACTTACAATGGTTTGACTTACAATATTTCGACTTTAGAATGGTGTAAAAGCAATTTCTTTGTAGATGTGAAAACTGAGATAATTACCCAGCATGAAGGCAGCAAGTCCATAACTTTGATTCATTTATTTACTTTTCAGTACAAGTACAGTGGAACCCCGAGTTTCGCCACCTTAAGTATCGGCTGCTTCTAGTTTAGACCGCTGTAGCTAACTGTCCTGAGTTTCAGCCTGCAGCCCGTGTTTCGGCCGGCGTACCAGACCTGTCTCCCGCCTGCCCATGCAGGCGCTTGAGCCAGTCTAGCTTTGTTTACAGTGAACATTACCCTGTAAAAGCTCATCCAAACATTTCACAATAAATTCATTGTGTTTAGTGCTTGTTTATTGATTGTGACTGAAATAAGCCACCATGGGCTAAACGAAACTTCCTAGTGGCAGCCCTTTGGTAAAGAAAGTGAGAAACACAATAGAATTGAAGAAAGAAATTGTAGCAAAGTACTAAAGTGGAGGAGGAAGAGAGGGAGAGAATGTGCCTTCTTTCAGTGATTCAGTGATTCTATGATATATGACACTAAAGCAGCAGGAGTCGATAAAGGCTATAGCGCCAGCCAGCGATAAAGTGTAGCATTAACAGTGTAGCAAGTAAGTTAAGTGATTGGGCGCCATAGAAAATGACGACACGAAACTTAACTCCCTCCATTGTTGTTTGAGGTATATAAGGTCACTGACAATGCCGCCGCCTTCTGCTGCCGCTTTTATGCTTATGCTCTCAGTGGCCCTTGTACACCCAACAACAACACAACACCAGTCGTGACATGTGTAATGACGTATTTATTCATTCTAGAGTATATGTCATGTTTCTGTGTTATTAATATTGTTTATTATGTCATATTAGATGATTTTGTGATAGATAAACAAGCCGTAGAGTTGATATTAGTGTCATATTGAAGGACTATCTTGTCCTGCCTCCAAACAAACTCTCCAGCCTCTCTCATACGCCAACATGAGTCTTCAATAAAGGTAAAACTGATTTAAATGTTCATTTATCCATTAAAATAGTGCTTTATATTTATTTCTCAGTTCTGGTATGTAAACTATAGTATTTATTCTCCTTAAAAAATTAATTTTTTTGTGAATATTTTTGGGTGGAACGGATTAATTGGATTTATATTATTTCTTATGGGAATATTGAGTTTAACTTTAGGTCAAGCTGACTTTAGGGCCTAGCTTCTGAACGATTGGGCGAAACCTGGGTTCCACTATATTTAGTTACAGTAAATATTTGTTTATTTATTTATTCAGTATACCTGGAGAGGGTCTCCGGGGGTCACGTGCCCCTGCGTCCGGTCTGTGACTAGGCCTCATGGTGGATCAGGGCCTGGATGAACCAGGCTGTTATTGTTATCGCACGCAAACTGACATACCAACCACAGCCCGGCTGGTCAGGTACTGACTTTAAATGCTTGTCCAGTGCCTCCTTGAGACAGCCAGGGGTCTATTGGTAATCCCCCTTATGTATGCCGGGAGGCAGCTTGAATAGGGGGTCTGGGCCCTGACATTTATTGTGTTCTCTCTTATCGTGTTAGTGGCACCCTGCTTTTCATTGGGGGATGCTGTATCGTCTGGGCTCTAGCCTTTTTGCTTTCATAGGGAGTGATTTGCAAGTTTGGTACTAATCCCTCTAGGATTTCCCAAGTGTATATGATCATGCATCTTCTCCCGTCTGCATTCTAGGAATACAGGCTTAGGAACTTCTGCCGTTCCAGTTATTGAGGTTTTTTATTGTAGTTATGTGTGCCGTGAAGGTTCTCTGTACATTTTCTAGGTCAGCAATTTCACCTGCCTTCAAAGGTGCTGTTAGTGTGCAGCAATATTCCAATGTAGATAGAACAAACGACCTTGAAGAGTGTCATCATGGGCTTGGCATCCCTAGTTTTGAAGGTTTCATTATCCATCCTGTCATTTTTCTAGCAGATGTGATTGATACAATGTTATGGTCTTTGAAGGTGAGATCTTCCGACATGATCACTTCCAGGTCTTTTACATTAGTTTTTCGATCTATTGTGTTGCTGAATTTGTTTTATACTCCGATGTAGTTTAATTTCATGTTTTCCATATCGGAGTACAGTTTACCCTCAGAAATCGAACAGCTCAGTAATAGAACAACTGGAAATAGAACAACAAATTCGACTGCAATAGAACACATTCCGCTAATCGAACAAGTGCGTACTAGACCTGTCCGCCCAGGCGCTATAAGTCAGTCTAGCTTTGTTTATCCTCCAGTGAACATTACCCTGCTTGCTCTTCCAAACATTTCACAATTAATTAATTGTGTTTGAGCTTGTTCATTGGTTGGAGGCAGTGGTGGTAGAGGCAGTGGCTGGGAGGCAGTGGTAGAGGCAGTCTTAATGTAGAGTGCGAGGTGAGTAAAAAAGATTAAATGAAGGTTCGGGAGTTTTGTTAACAAACCAGTTGTTGTTGCTGCTGTTACCAGCCTGGACAAAAATGATTTCTGTTCACTCCATCAAGCCGACTGGAAGTGATCTAATGCAGTTAGCATTAAAAACTCCGTTTCTTTTATCAAACCCGTCTGAAGGGGAAAGGATGGGAATATGTTTTCATAGCTAGACCAAGAATGCCCGCCACCACATTCGTAATGACATACATATTTTATTCATTCTAGAGTGTATATCGGGTTTTTTATGTTATTTATATTGTTTATTATGTCATATATGAATTGTGATAGATAAATAAGCTGTGGGTTTGATAATACTTTCATAGTGAAGTACAGGGGAACCCCGCCAACAATGCCCATATAGCGAACAAATCGTGTAACAAAGTTTTTTTGCAAAATATTTTTCTCATGTAGCAACATTTCCGTAGCAAACCGTACCAGACCGTCCGCCTCCCCCCACGCTGCGCGGTGGGGCGGACAGGGAGCCAAGTGTTGTTTAACGGAAAACTTACCCAGTGCGCTTTTTCAAACATTCACAATACTTTTTTGTGTTTATTGTTGGTTAAGTGATTGTCGCTGTGAAATGTCACCATGGGCCCAAAAGAAGTTTCCCAAAGTCGAAAAAGGCTAAAGACCAGCCAGTGATAAAGTGTAGCAATGGAAATAAGTCACTCTGCTTGACTTTTGGGTTATCCTAGGTTTTCTACACATATGCTGCTATTTTGATAATCTATGTAGAACTGGATTTGTGATCCCTGAATAAACCTTAAGTGTTGCGATTAATGGGGAAGAAAATGACACAAAAAACTTAATTTTCCAATGTTGTTTGAGATTGGGGACACTGAAAGGCCCCTTGCCTCCCACCATTTTTTATACCCAAAAACCCCCCAAACACACTCCACCAGTCCTTTTTACCCAACAATAACCCCAACACACACACCCACCAGTCCTTCCAGATTCGAATGACATGTTTTATTCATTCTAGAGTTTATATCATGTTTCAAATTTTATTAATATTTTTTTTATGTTATTAGATGAATTGAGAAAAATAAGCTGAGAGAAAAATTTTTTTTGTCATATTGAAGGACTTTTTTGTCCTCTCTCCCAAACAAACTCTCATACGCCAACAAGAGTCTTCAAAAAAGGGGAAAACTTTTTTTGTTCATTTGTCCATTATAATTAGTGCTTTATTTTTTATTTATTTCTCATTGTTTTCTGAAAAATATATTTTTTTTAAAAAAAAAAAATTTTTTTAAAAAAAATTTTTTTGGGGGAAAGGGGGATTAATTGTATTTACATTTTTTTTATGGGAAATAAGGTTTCAAAATACAATTTTGTGTTAAGAACTATCCTGAATGGATTAATTTCGTTGTCGGTGACAACTGTACTTTTTTTGTCATGCCCCCTGACGGGGGGGAAAACGAAAATTGTTTTTCCATTATTTTTTATGGGAAATATTAATTTGATTATCAAAATTTTCCCGGTTAAGAACAAGGTCCGGGAACAGATTGTTTGATACTGGGGGTCCACTGAAATTGAAATCTCCCCATCTTTGAATTTCATATTGTTTTCTGGGGCCCTTTTTTAAAAATTTTTGGTTTTTTTTCCCCCCTGTCCCCCGGGAGTCTTGCAATGTTTTCAATGGAGGGCACGCAAAATTCCCGGGGTCATCTGCAAAGAAGACCCCGGGGTGTTGCTAATACCCCCGTCTGTAATTGAGGATGGGAACAAGATGGGAGCGGTACTGTCCCTTTTATTAACAGAGCTTTTCCCCGGGAGCCCCCCCCGACTTTACCAATTTACTACTACTCCCCTTTGTGTTCTATTTGTTAGAAAATTATAGATCCATCAACCAATTTTTCCCGGGGTTTTTCCTTTTTCACTTTTTTTTTGTCCTATTACACCGGGGGCCCCTTGTCAAAGGTTTTTGCAAAGTTTGTGTAAAACATTTGCATTTTGTTTGTTTTTAGAGCATCCGGACCTTTTCATAGTAGTCCAGTGTTTTGGGACAGACGGGAGCGACCTGCTCAAAAACCCCTGCTGCCCTTTTGGGGTTTTTTAAATGGGATCTAGATGGGTGGCAATCTTTTTTTAGAAAACCCTTTTAAAGATTTTTTTGATATGGGGTGTTTCCTATCGGTCCAGATTTTTTCTATTGCTTTACTGCCCCTTTTTGGGGGGGGTCTATGTCTGTTGTTTTTTGGCTGTGGGGCAAAACCCCCGTGTTTCCTTCCCTAGGATGTTAACCCCTTTGGGGCGGTGCCCACTAGTACGTTTTACGAGCAGAGGTTGGTGCCGACTATACCAAATTCTAGCAGCCTCAAATTGGGGAAACGGCAGGAGCCCCACATATGAAAGAATGGGGCTATTGGGGGTGACAGTATAAAAAAAAACCCCCCCAAATGCATATTGAGAAAAAAAAAACCTTTTTTTGGGGAATCAAAAGTTACCCCAAAAAAAAAGAAAAAGAGATGATTTTGATTGGGTTTTGGGGGAAAACAAGTACCTTGAAATTGAGCTCAAAGTAAAGGGAAAAAAATTTGATTTTTTTTGATGTTCAAAAGAAAAAAAAAACACCATCTCCAATATACATCAACTGGCGAGTCCAATATTCATGCACAAGTTGATATTATTTATACCATTTATACAAGGATGCAGTTGTTTTACAAAAAAACTTTCATTTTTGTGAGAATAAAAAATTTAAAAAAAAAAAACAAAAAAAAAAGTAAGAGGGGCCTGGGGCGTGACTAATGAACAGAAAAAATGTTATTTTAGTGCCAGGGAAAGTCTGCCTTGTTTATTCTGGACCCCCTTTTTTAAATTCACGTTTGAATTTTTTGGGGGAAAATTCAAATTCCCTTTTCTGACCACTATTTTTTGTAGTTGAAATTGGTAAATGGCGGTTTTTTTTACTCAATCGATAGAAGAAATGGGGTTCAGCGGAAAAAGCTGTAATTTTAGTAGACTGGGAAAAATTGGGAAATTTCCAAAATAGGGGGGAAAGTGGGGGAAATCACCATTGCAAATTCATCAATACCGCTAACTTTGCGAAAGCATAATTCAGTTTTTTTTGATCAAATTTCATAATGTTGGTAGCGTTATGAGGGAAAAAAAATTTCTATCTTTTCCCCTAAGTTTTTTTTTTTTTTTTTTTAAAAAAAAAATTTTACCCCAGGAACATTTTTCCCCCAAAAGGGGCCCGGTCCCCCCCCCAAAAAGTTAAGGGCATTTGATGGGGGGGTTCTTGCAATTTTTGGGGTGAACACGGAGTACTATGAGCCCGGGCCTGGGGCAGAGTGCATGGTCATGTCATTTATCGCCTTTTCAAAGTCATTTTGTGTCAGGATAATGTCTGATAGGTTTGCTTTCCCAAAATTTCCCCGTGGCACTCATAAAAATTTTTTAGGTCTTCGACTCTCACTGGTTAGCGGGTTGCAAAAACCCCCGTCATATTGGGACTTGAGAAGCTCACTCATTTTCTTGCTGTCATCTGTGTAGGACCCATCTCGTTTAAGTGGGGGGCCCCAAAGTTTTTAAAGTTGCCCCGGGCATTGATTTGGCATAAAAAAAGAAATATTTTTGGGTTTCTTTTGATTTCATTTACCTTTTTTTTACTCCTGAAAAATTTCCCCTTTTGCTTTAGTTTTATGTTTGCTATTTCTTGACCAGTGTCTCCCTATGTATTGCAGATATTTTGGGCCCCTTTTTTTGCCGCTATTTTTTTTTTTTCCCTTTTTTCCCCCAAAAGGAGCCCTTTTTTTTTCTAGTTTACATTTTTTTTCCCCCTTTTTTTTTTAAAGGAATATGCCTTGAGCATACCTCTATGCCACAGAGTTAAAGTGTTATAGGAAAAAAAAAAATTTTAAAAGGTTACCGAGATATGAGGCAGAAAGGGCACTGGATGCCATGACAGCAACAGGAGTCCTGCCGCTTGCAGAATCGTTGCCGATATACCTTTTTTTTTTACTTTTTATTATTTTATGTTCTCATAATCACAATTTATAGTAGTTCTTGTGATTTCATAGCCAATCTGTGTTCTGACACTAATATTTTTGGGACTGAAATTGTACTCAAATAATAATAATAATGATAGTGATAAAATAATAATAATAATGATAGTGAATAATAATGATAATAATAATAATAGTGAATAATAATAATAATAAAAGTTATCTCGAAGCATTGTAAGATTTGTCGCTGCCTTATCTCATCTGATCTTCCATAATGATGACTGGTGACATTTCACTAGGGGTGAGCAAAATTTTTCACTTATCAGTCCAGTAATTACAGTGATGACATTTGACGAGCTTACACTGTTCCTTTATTTGTTACGCAAAACCACTGTTTCTGTCTGCCTGTGTGTCGTCTCCTTCTGTCTGCTTGTCTCAGAGAGTAGCTCATGAACCAACTGGTATAACTGACCCCAAGCACAGTATAAATTTGTCTTGATTTTTTAGTTATCCTAGGTAATTTTAATTTTGTATAATTGTATTTACGTATGTGTTCCTGTGAGATAGAGACAGACAGATAGATACAGACAGACAGACAGAGAGATAGACAGCCAATCAGGTACCCAGCTGACCAGCCAGGTGGCCAACCGGCTGTTTGCCAGGCAGGTCCCCAGGCAGGCAGGCAGATAGCTGGCCTGCCAGCCTGCCGACATCACTTTCCACTTCAAAGGGGAGTGTTAATATGACATAAGTGAATCTATGGTGTTTGCCGCAGTGTTTGCTCTAGCTGGCCCTCAATTTAACTGGTGCTCCCACAAGGTATTAAGTGGTCCCAGATTTTTTTAATATGGGGCACACCGAGTGTTAAGACCCATTCTATGCTGACCAGGCATCTCAGGCCAATCGCTCCAAATTTGGAGGAGGAAAAAAAACGTAAATATACGTTTGGGCAGTAGCAGTACTAACGTATATATACGTGGACCGTTTAAGGGTTAAGGTGAATTTGGTGGAGAGTAGTTATTTATTTAATTATTTATTTAGAATATATTCATGTTAGACTTCTGATATTTTTTATTTATACAGTGGAACCCCGGTTAACGTAATCAATCCGTTCCAGGAGCTATTACTTAATCTGAATCTTTCGAAATCCGAAGCCTTATTTCCCATAAGAAATAATGTAAATACAATTAATCCGTTCCACAAAAATATTCACCCAAAAAAAATATAAATAACATTTACTTATCTTTATTGAAGAGACTTGACATCTGGAAGAAATAGATGATGACTGGAGAGGGTGGGGGGGTGGTTGGAAGGGGAATCCTCCAAAGGACTTCAGGTAACACTCCCTCTGGGGTTACTTCCTTCTTGGTCTTTTATCCTAGGACCAGCTTGGAGTCACTAGACCCCTTCCTGGTGAAGTAACTATCCACAGTCCTCTGTTTCTGGCACTTTTTCAACTCTGTCACTGAAGTGGCTGCACAGAAGGCTCATTTCAGCTTGCTCAGGGTGGTGTCTTTCAATAAATGCTGCAACTCCCCACTTTGTACACATCTCCTATCTCTCTCTCTCTCCCCTGTGAAGCAAAACCTCAGCTGTGGTCTGTTGTGTTCCAGATGAAGCTCTTGCAGCTCTTCAGTTGTTAGCTCTACCCGTGCTCCTCCACCAACTTTCCACATCCTCACCACTCACCCCCAAACCCCCCAGGCTTTTCCCCCCAATGCCACAACATCTTCCCACAACAGGCACAGGGTCGTCAGGGGTCAGCCCAAATCCTTCAAAACCTCTGTTGGACACAACCTGGCCACAATGGTCTCCAAGCAGAGTTCAAAGCCCCGGGAAGTCACTCCTCCCAAGCCTTACCTATAAGGCGTATGCAATGCACGATATTGAAGTGATCTTTCCAGAACTCTCTTAGGGTCAATGCATGTCTGAGGTAAATCAAAGCACTTCTGAAACACTGCTTGGTGTACAGTTTCAAGTTTGCAATGACCTGCTGGTCCAAGGGCTGGATGAGAGGAGTGGTGTTAGGAGGCAAGAACTTCACACTGATGAAATTGAACTTGTCAGACAAAGACTCTTCCAAGTTGTGGGGGTGGGGGCAGAGACCAGGAGGCACTTGAGTGGCAATTTTTCCAAGAGGTATTTTTTCCCACACTAGGGCAAAAACTCCAGTCACCCATTCCTTGAAAATCTTCGTAGTGACCCATGCCTTGGTGTTAGCCTTCCAATGCACACCCCAAATTATTCTTGTCAACACTGGGATTCTGAAGGGTCTGGGATTTTCATAGTGATACACCAGTAAAGGCTTCACTTTAAAAATCACCACTGGCATTGGCACATCATAAGATTAAAGGTCTTTCATAGGCTTGTGTCCTGGCAGTGCCTTTTCCCCTGAGTAATGTAGGTCCTCTGGCATTTTCTTCCAAAACAGGCCTATTTCATCACAAGCACTTGTTGGGGTTCGAATTTTTCAGTGTCTACTAACCCTGGAATTCCTGCACAAATTTTCAGCTGCACGTTTGTCTGGTTTGGCTGCCCACCATGACTCACAACACTGTGTATGCCACTACGTTTCTTAAACCTGTCAAACCAGCCTCTGCTGGTTTTAAAATCACTCGCCTCACCACTGGTTGCAGGCATTTTTCTTGACAAGATTTCGTGCAACTTCCTCCCTTTTTCACAAATATCACCATGGAAATACTATCACCCGCCTCTGTTTTTCATTGATCCCACCATCAGTAATTTTCTCAACCCATCCCTATTTTCGATTTTGTTTCGTTAACAAATTAACCCCTTTTGCAACATTAGCTTCCTTGATCTCATTTCTCTGTGCCAGGATAGTGCCGATAGTAGAGGGGCTTTTCATCCTGGCAAGATCACTCAGACGTACGCCACACTCATATTTTTCTATAATCTCTTTCTTCAGTTCCCATGGTGTTCTCACTTTCTTTACCACTGGGGTGCCACTAGGAAGCTTCTTGGACCCATGGTGACTTATTTCACAGTGACAATCACTAAACCACCAAAAAGACACCAAATGTATTGTGAATGTTTGAAAGAGGCGCTGGGTAATGTTCCTCAATGGTAAACAACGCTTTACTGGCTTTGCGCAGGCCAGGTGCTGAGCAGGCGGACAGGTCTAATATGTTTCGCTAACCGGTTTTTTTTTAACTGATACCGAAAAAACTTTCGGTAATCAATTTTTCGTTAACCAAGCATTTCGTTAACCAGGGTTCCACTGTAATGGATAGAGGTTTTTCAAAGTATTATGTTGGTTATTGGCTAATTTATTAGTATTGGTCTTTGCCTAAGATTGTCGGTTAATTTTGGGTTATATCTGTATCGGTGATATTGATGGCTTCGATACTGGTATCATGGTATCAGCCTAAAATTGAATATCAGTTTGGTATCAGCAAAAGTGTGGTATCATCCCATCACTAGTAATATGTATTGAAATACTAATATGCTGTTCTGAGGGAAACAAAGAGCTACCAACCTTTTGGTCCCAGCAATTTGTGAGTGCAGATTTCTACTGTTATCTCTTTGCTGATTACACTGTGCTTTTGGGAGATTTAAGAGAAGTTGCAGAGGTTTTTTTGGATGAGTTTAGTAGAGTTTGGAGAGAAGAAAATTAAAAGTGAATATAGGAAAGAGAAGGTGATGAGGATAACAAAAGATTAGGTGACGAAAGATTGGATATCAGATTGGAGGGAGAGAGTATGGAGGAGGTGAATGTATTCAGATATTTAGAAGTGGACGGTCAGCAGGTGGGTCTATGAAGGATGAGGGAATAAGAATTGATGAGAGAAAAAGGGGAGGGTGCACTTAGGAATCTGTGGAGACAAAGAACTTTGTCCATGGAAGAGAGAGGGGAATGTATGAGAGTATAGTTGTATCAACACTCTTATATGGGTGTGAAGCAGTGGAGATGTCAATGTCTGAGGTCAAGTGTGGTGTGAATATAATGCAGAGAATTCGTAGTTTGAAAATTAGGAGGAGGGTGGGATTACTAAAACTATTATCCAGAGGCCTGAGGAAGCGTTGTGAGGTGGTTCGTACATGTAGAGAGGGGGAACAAAAAAAGAATGACTTGAGAGTGTATAAATCTGTAGTGGAGGGAAGGGGGGAGGGTTCGGCCTAGGAAAGGTTGGAGGGGGGTAAAGAAGGTTTTGTGTGCGTGGGCTTGGGCTTCCAGCAAGCATGTGTGAGCGTATTTGATAAGAGTGAATGAAGACAAATGGTTTTTAATACTTGATGTGCTGTTGAGTGTGAGCAAGGTAACATTTATGAAGGGATTCAGGGAAACCGGGAGGCCGGACTTGAGTCCTGGGAGGGGAAATACAGTGTCTGCACTTGAAGGAGGGGGGTTAATGTTGCAGTTTTATAACTGTAGTTAAGCACGCCTACAAGACAGTGATGGAGTGAATGATAAAGGTTTTTCTTTTCGGGGACCCTGTGTTAATATATATAATATATATAATATGACTAAATACCAGTATATTGAAAATAAATAAATGAATTAAAGTTTATCCTATCAATAAATGTTCATTACTGTACAAAAATAGAAAAGTTTTTTCAGTAATTGACTTATTACCCAAA
>WNWK01037224.1:0-18646 GCA_009830355.1 Cherax destructor | reverse complement strand
GGCAGAAAAAAACCCCATAAAAAAAAGGGCGAAAAAAACCCCGTACAAAGGCTGAGAAGAACCTACAGCAAGGCAGAAGAACCTACAGCAAGGCGGGGAAGAACCGTAAAAAGGCTGAAAAAAACCCCGCACAAGGCTAAAAAGGGGAACCACAGCAAGGCTGAAAGAACCTTCCCCAGCAAGGCGGAAGAACCGTACAGCAAGGCGAGAAGAACCTACAGCAAGGCTGGAAGAACCGTAAAAAAAAAGCAGAAGAACCTACAGAAAGGGGGGGGAGAAGAACCGTACAAAGGCTGAGAAAAACCCTACAGAAAGGGGGCGAGAAGAACCATACAGCAAGGCGGGAAAAAAACCCCTTACAAGGCTGGGAAAAACCCCGGGGGTACAGCAAGGCAGAGAAGAACCGTAAAAAGGCTGAGAAGAACCGCAAGGCTGAAAAGAACCATAAAAAAAAGGGCCCCGGAAAAAGAACCGAACAAGGCTGAAAAAAGAACCGTACAAGGCTGAAAAAAAACCCGTACAGCAATTTTTGGGAAGAACCATAAAACAAGGCAAAAAGAACTATAAAACCAAGGCAAGAAAAAACCCGAAAAATTTGAAAAAAGAACCGTCGGGAAAAGCGGGAGAAGAACTGTACGGGAAAGGGCGAAAAGAACCGTACAGAAAGGCTGGGAAGAACCGTACAAGGCTGAGAAGAACCGACAAGGCTGGGAAGAACCGTACAGCAAGGCAGAAAAAAGAACCGTACAAGGCTGAGAAGAACCGTACAAGGCGGGGAAAAAGAACCGTAAAAGCAATGCTGAAAGGCCATGGCAAGGCAGAGAAGAATTTCCAGCAAGGCAGAAAGAACCGTACAAGGCTGAGAAAAACCCCAAAGGGGGGGAAGGCTGAAAGAACTGTACAGGAAGGCTGAAAGAACGTACAGCAAGGCTGAGAAGAACCTAAAAGGGCCAAGAAGAACCTTGGGAAGGCTGAGAAAAACCGTACAGCAAGGCTGGGGAAAAAGAACCGTACAAGGTCGAAAAGGGAACCTTACAGGAAGGCTGAGAAAAAACCTGGGAAGGCTGAGAAGAAAAAAAGGGGAAATTACAAACCGGACAAGGAGCCCACCCCCTGATAGTGTTTGGGCCCTTTAAAAAAGAAATTCGTGGCTAGGAGCATTATGGTGATGGCTGGGAACATTATGTTAAAATCTTAAATCGTAATGACACTTTTCCAATTCTCTCATTACGATTTCGTGAGTCATGATGACGGCTTTGGGGGGACGGCTAGAGTTTGTCACGGCCACGCTTGCGGGAGATTCGTCTGTAAAAACTTGTTTTTGTGGTCACAGTTGTGCCTATCCCCAACCCTTCCTATGGTGTGTAAATATACCAAATTGGATGAATCTTACTGTGGCCAGCTGGGGGGTTTAGCGTTTTGGTCTGGGTTTTTATGACTCTGACCAGGGGTTTCTGTCCCCACCCGTGGTATGGTTTGTTTGCTATCGTGTCATTACGATTTCGTGAGTCATAAATCATTTTGTTAATATCATAAGTATAGTCAAGTCCTGATAAACAAATTAAAATCCCAACAAGAGTAGAATTCTTGTCTACCTTTACCTTTGATATACCTTTGAAGAGTTTCGAGAGTATCTACTCTCTGAGCCCGGATATGGGCCAGGCTCGTCTGGTGCTTGCCTGGTCAACCAGGCTGTTGCTGCTGGAGGCCCGCTGCCTCACATATTTATCACAGCCTGGTTGATCTGGCACCTGGTGAAGATATTTGTCCAGTTTCCTCTTGAAGGCTTCTACACTGGTTCCAGCCGTGTTTCGGATATCTTCTGGTAAGATGTTGAATAGTCTGGGACCCCGGATGTTAATACAGTGCTCCCGTATTGTCCCCACCGCACCCCTGCTCCTCACTGGGTTTATTTTACACTTTCTCCCATATCTCTCACTCCAGTATGTTGTTATGGCAGTGTGCATATTTGGGACCAGGCCCTCAAGTACTTTCCATGGATATATTATCATGTATCTCTCTCTCCTCCGCTCCAATGAGTACATGTTCAAGACTTGAAGGCGTTCCCAATAATTTAGATGTTTCAATGGCTCAATGTGAGCCGTAAACGATCTCTGGATTTGTTCCAGCTCTGCTATTTCTCCTGCCCTGAACGGGGCCGTCAGCACTGAGCAGTATTCTAAGTGAGGGAGCACTAGCGATTTGAATAGTGTCACCATCGGCATTATTTCCCTTGTTTTGAAAGTTCTCAATACCCACCCCGTCATCTTCCTGGCTGTTGTGATCTTTGTCTTGTTATGGTCTTTAAACGACAGATCAGCAGACATAATTATTCCCAAGTCCTTTACGTGTTCCTTTCGTTCTATGTGGTGACCTCTTGCGTTTTGTATATAGTGTTCCTTTTGAGTTCTTCATTTTTTCCATACCTAAGCAGCTGAAACTTATCACCATTGAACGTCATGTTGTTCTCCACTGCCCATTGGAAGACCCTGCTTATGTCCTCCTGTAATTTTTCAGTGTCCTCTACCGTAGTGACTTTCATGCTTATTTTAGTGTCATCTGCAAATGATGATACAAAAGTGTGCTGGGTGTTTTTATCTATGTCTGCTATGAGGATGAGAAACAGCAGAGGTGCCAGGACAGTGCCTTGGGGCACTGAGCTTTTGACCTCGCTGATGCTGGATCTTGCCCTGTTCACTACTACTTTTGTGTTCTTTGTGTTAGGAACTCAAAAATCCATCTGCCTACCTTCCCGTAATGCCTATGGCCCTCATTTTGTGCGCTATCACTCCATGATCGCATTTGTCAAACGCCTTTGCAAAATCTGTGTAAATCACATCTGCGTTTTGGTCGTCCTCCAATGCCTCCGTAATTCTGTCATAATGGTTCAGCAGCTGTGACAGGCATGATCGACCCGCTCTAAAGCCATGCTGGTTCGGGTTATGTTGGTTGTGCTGGTCCATGAACTTTGTAATCTGCCGTCTCATCACTCTTTCAAAGATTTTTATGATGTGAGAAGTGAGGGCTACTGGTCTGTAATTTTTAGCTAGTGCTCTACTACCTCTCTTATGCAAAGGAGCTATGTCTGCACTCTTTAAGGCCTCTGGAATTTCACCTAGATCTAAGCTCTTTCTCCACAGAATACTAAGGGCTCTTGCTAATGGTACTTTGCACTGCTTTATAAATAAAGCATTCCATGAATCTGGTTCAGGTGCTGAGTGAGTGGGCATGTTGGCCATTTCTTTTTCGAAATCTATGGGATTTGTACTAATGTCGGTTAGGTGGTCTGCGCAGCCTTCTGCTGGAGTGAAAATATTTCTGCATTTTCTACCTTGCTGTCATTTAGTGGGTTGCTGAACACTGACTCATACTGTTCTTTTAGAATTTCACTCATTTCCTGTTCATCGTCCGTATACGAATCTCCTCTCAATAATGGTCCAATTCTACAGGTAGTTCTTAGCTTGGATTTTGCATAGGAGTAGAAATATTTTGGGTTTCTTGCAATATCCTGTATGGCTCTTTGTTCCCTTTGTACTTCTTCTGTCAGGTATGACATCTTAAGTTTGTGCTCTAATTCCGTGATCTCTCGGTTAAGGCTATCTCTCCTCTGTTGCAACATAACTGTGTTTTTCAGCAATTCAGTAACCCGTTTTCTTCTCCTGTACCATCTCCTACGCTCTCTCTCTATATCTGATCTTCTTCGGGGTTTCCTCAATGGTACGTGTTTCATACATACCTTGTATGCTTCTGTATTCAGCTTCTCTAGGCACTGGTGGGGATTTAGGGTGCTCATGTCTGATTCCCATTAACATTACATTAAGTAAAAACTCCAACATGTTATAACTAACCAAGAGTGGAACTCCATACCTACAGATCTGATGAGAGCAGACAGCCAAGTGACGTTCCTCTGGCAGCAAGTGTCCCACCAGGTAGAAAAAGAGGGGATAAAGGTAATGGCTCACACACCCCTTTCAGAGCAGTCGTACAACCAGTCATACTGCCTCCACCACTCATTCAGATTCCACTCTTATTTACTGAACTTTTTCCTCACAACCCTCCAGGTTAAAAATCCAAACAAATGTTGTTTTGTCTTAAGCAAAGAAGTGTACCTACGTCGGGCATGGAGACAGAAGCGTCAGATAATCCTGCTACCCAGGAATAGGTAGCAGGATTATCTGACGTTTCACTAGATTTACGAGGCCCTGGCCAGTCTTCCTCGTAAAACAATTTGTCTAATCAAAGATCTGAGTCCTTCAGACTTTCCCTTGTCCCCATGTTACTGCCAGGATCGGAAAAGAACCTTCTGTGGTTACAATAGGCCCGATACACCCTCTAAAACAAAATATATTGTTGCCTAGGACAGTAAAACATCTTTCATGGGGGAACCCAAGGTACACATACAGTTAAATGACAAGTGTGATATTGGCTTTTAATATAGATTATATGAAGAGGAACTGAAAACAACAGCTTCCCCATAACCTTCTAAGAGGTGACTTTAAAGAAGTCTTATCAGAAATTGGAAATACCCCTCTCGAAAGATGCAGCAATAAGCCCCTGTATCCCTTAAGGTGGACACTTCAATAGGGCAGTACTAGTCCATACGGGATATATGACTAGTACTAAAGAAAAGTGTCATAAAAGCATCACAACTTCATTGTGATTAGCTGTATCTCCAAGTTACTCAGAGGTTGTGGTATATTGAACTTACCACTGGCAGCAAACCTTTGTAACTTAGGGCACATTGCCTTTATATGGTCAGGCTTACGGCAGTAGTACAGCTGAACTTCACTGGTCCGGCATTCACAGCTGGCCAAGCAGCATGGCCGCCACTTGGTCAGCTGTGGTGCTGCTGCCGGGGCCCCGTATTGTTTAAGTCTCCCATAGCTGACAAAGTCCTTAATGCTGCTATATTACCTTGAGCAAAGAAAAGCAACTATATAAGACATGTTTCAGAGATTTACCAACAAGAATGCATAGGAGCTTCATCACAACATCCAGAATCCTCTTCCCAGCACCTCACCTCTAGACATCACAGGTGACGACTCAGATGTCTAGCAAGATAATCCAGATGCCACAGATGTTGACCTCCCAGATATTACTCAACTTTAATTTAGATTGCAAATTGGAAAAAATACAGTTATGCAGTTCAGTTTATACATTATTTTTTTTTTTTTACCCTAAGCTTCACTGTCCGGTCCCAAGCTTGCCAGACTAGTGAAGTTCAACCTGCAGCAGCTTATGGGCTCGGGAAGCTTGTCTCGTGCACCTGTCTAGTCTTGAGGTGGATGACGAAATCCGGTCTTCTTTGAACTTCTCCAATCTTTATGGCTTTGCACATGGTGGAGTTAAACTCCAGGAGGCAGTTGTTGGACCAGGCTTGCAGCCTGTCCAGATCCTTGATTATCTTCCGTTGGAATTCTCCATATTAGCTTCACATCGTCTGCAAACAGGGACACCTCCGAATCGATCCGTTCCCTTATGTCATTCACATATACCAGAAACAGCACCGGTCCTAGGACTGACCCTTGTGGAACCTCGCTCGTCACATGCACCCACTCTGACACCTCGTCACCTACCATCACTCGTTGTTTCCTTCCTGTTAGATAGTCCCTGAACCTTTGCAGTGCCTTTCCTGTTATTCCTGCCTGCTCCTCTAGCTTTTGCGCTAATCTCTTGGGCAGAACTGTGTGAAAAGCCTTCTTACAGCCCAAGAAAGTAAAGTCTACCCACCCCCTCTCTCTTCTGCCTTTCTTCTGTTACACTGTCGTAACACTCCAGAAGGGTTGTGACACGGGATTTTCCCTCCCTGAAATCTTGTTGGTTATAGCGTATTAGTTAATTCCTTTCTACGGGCTCCACCACTGTTCTGATTATCTTCTCTATGACTTTACACATTATACATGTCAGTGACACTGGTCTGTAGTTTCATGCTGCCTGTCTCATTTCTTAAAAATCTGGACTACATTTGTTGTCTTCCACACCTCAGGTAGTTGTCCTGTTACAATAGATAAGTTGAAAACTGTTGTTACTGGCACACACAGTGCCTCAGCGTACTGTCTCAGGATTTATGGAGAGATGTCTGTGCTCACTGCCTGTGATATACATAGTTCACTTAGCAGTCTCTTCACCTCCACCTAGGTTATGTTTAGTGTGCCCAGCACTTATTGTTGTAATTTACCATACCGGTTTATTGTAAACCTTTCTGTCTCCACTCAAAATACCTCTATAAATCTCGTGTTGAGTTCTTCACATACGTTCTGTTCATTTCTTGTGATCTCGTCTACTTCCCTCTGCAGATTGATTACCTGGTCCCTGACTTATTTTCCTCCTGATGTGGCTGTACAACAGCTCTGCATCAGATTTTGATTTTGATGTTATGTCATTCTCGTATTGCTGCTGGACCCCCCTCCTAATCCATGCACAATCGTTGTGGAGAAACGGATTAGATAAGTACAATTTCCTCCATAAACATGATAATAAGAAGCGGTATTTATTTTTAACAGCACGTATTTCAGCAGCCTCTTACTGGATTCGCCTTCGTAGTTGCTGTAGCAGTGTCCACATTGGATGCGGGGTTAACACTCAAATGCTGGTCTTTAAGGTGGGAAATATTCATCATAACATTAACCTAAACACTGCAGGGCTTTGGGACAAATGGAAGAGGAATAAAACTTGCTTGACTCATTGTTGCTGGAGTCTTGTGTCGTTGATGTGACACGAGGCCCATATTGGTGTCTTGATAGTAGAACGTAGAAATGTCTTGGGGAGTGTTGCACTAGTGTTCGCCACAACACGTCGGGAGTGTTGCACTAGTGTTCGCCACAACACGTTGGGAGTGTTGCACTAGTGTTCGCCACAACACGTGGGAGTGTTGCACTAGTGTTCGCCACAACACGTCGGGAGTGTTGCACTAGTGTTCGCCACAACACGTCGGGAGTGTTGCACTAGTGTTCGCCACAACACGTCGGGAGTGTTGCACTAGTGTTCGCCACAACACGTCGGGAGTGTTGCACTAGTGTTCGCCACAACACGTCGGGAGTGTTGCACTAGTGTTCGCCACAACACGTCGGGAGTGTTGCACTAGTGTTCGCCACAACACGTCGGGAGTGTTATTGCCCAATCACACCGTTTACACTATGGTCACTCACTATCACTCGCTTATGAGTTTCGTGGGATTATTCACAATAGGGAAAATGTTAAACTACATCAGCACCTCCAATGTTCACTTGGGAAAAGGACACGAAGACGCTAATAAACACTTCGTGATTATTTCTACCGCGAATTTCCTGACTCATATTAGGGAACTAGTCTAACTTTTTTAGTTTTCCTAAGATTGTCAGAATGAACAAGAGTCAAGACGAAGATTAAGGCAACATATGTGAGTCTTTATTGAATAAAAGTTTCGCCACACAGTGGCTTCATCAGTCCAATACAAAGTAGAAAGTTGTAAGGAGACGAGGAGTTTGAGGTAATCAGACCCTCAGCCTAGAGTTGATGTGTTTAGTCCATCAATCTTGTAGAAAGTACAGCATAGGGCCGAAGTCAGGTGAGGCGAAGCAGGAGGAGGCTGGGTCATAGTGGTACATCCACTAGTCGAAGTAGGTCTTCGTCCTAAGGTTGGACAAGTGTTGAAGAATTCATTTGTATCAGGATCCAATGATGTTGCAGTGTCTGACAGATGCGATAAATGGTTTAAAAACCGACAAGTTGAAGATTGAGACACTTATGCAACATATGGGAATCTTTATTGAAGAAACGTTTCGCCACACAGTGGCTTCATCAGTCCATACAAGTGGGGCGCATTTTTTCATTATTTTTTTCAGCTTTGGGAAAATAGCAACTTCCATTCATGTCAACTCTTAAGTTCAAATGGCTATATTATAGAAGCCGTTGTTCTGGTTGAAGTTGTTGGATATAGAGATAAGTGATGATTCCAGGATTCTTCAGTAATGAGTGTTGTCTTCTCTGGCGATAAGTCTTGCGTTTCTGTAGTTGATGGTCGAGTAAATTTCGGTGCTGAACACAGGCATTCTTTGAATCGTCAGATCTGCCTGCGTACTGGTGTTCTGAAATACGTGTTTAGAGGTCTCTGGATGTTTCGCCAACGTATAATTTGTTGCAGTCATTACAAGGGATTATGTATTCCCCTGCAGAGGATTGTAATGTCCTTGATAGTGGTGGATGTGGAGGTAGATACTTGGAATGAGGTATTAGAAAAGATGTTGGAAACATGTTTGGCAATGTAGTTGGTGGGGAGGACTATGTATCTCTTCTCGGCAGTGTCTTCTCTGGGTGTGTTAAAGATGTTTAATGTCCGTCGTCTGCAGTCTCTAATGAAGTGACGAGGATTGTGAAGTTCAGAAAATACTTGTTCAATTAGAGAGCATTCTTCCTCAAGGAACTCACTGCTGCAAATTCTGAGTGCAGATTCTTTTGGACTACCCATGGGTTGGCACTTAGTGCCGTCCTGGCGAACCTATACATGGAACATCTGGAAGTCGAGCGATATTCCACTATTATTCCCTCTTCTGTCACCTGGCTCATCATTACTCCCAGACGCTTCAACGTTCAAGCTCTCCAACACAAGATCAACCAGGTCGAGACCTCAATCCAGTTCACACTAGAAGAAGAAGTCGACAACACTATTCCTTTCCTTGATGTTCTTCTCTGCAAAGCTGACCATGAACTTCGTTTTAAAGTCTATCGAAAACCTACCAATCAACACGATCTTCTCCACTTCTACTCTCACCACACCAAAACTAAACGTGGTGTAATTATAGACTTTTTCCTGAGCGCAATCAGAATCTGCAGCAATGAGTTCCTTGAAGAAGAATGCTCTCTAATTGAACAGGTATTTTCTGAACTTCACTATCCTCGTCACTTCATTAGAGACTGCAGACGACGGGCATTAAACATCTTTAACACACCCAGAGAAGACACTGCCGAGAAAAGATACATAGTTCTCCCCACCAACTCCATTGCGAAACACGTTTCCAACATCTTTTCCAATACCTCATTCCAAGTATCTACATCCACAAACACCACCATTAAGGACATTACCAGTAATAGAAAGAACAAGCTTCAATCCTCTGCAGGGGTATACACAATCCCTTGTAATGACTACAGCAAATTATACGTCGGCGAAACATCCAGAGACCTCCAAACACGTACTTCAGAACACCAGTACGCAGGCAGTTCTGACGACCCAAGGAATGCCTGTGTTCAACACCGAAATTCACACAACCATTTAATCAACTACATAAATTCAAGACTCATCGCCAGAGAAGACAACACTCAATACCGAAGAATCCTAGAATCATCACTTATCTGTATATCCAACAACTTCAACCAGAACAACGGCTTCTACAACATAGCTGAACCTATTGCCAAGAAACTTCTTCATCACTATCCCAGATAAGAACTTAAGAATGGAGGAACACTGTAGAAGGTCTACTTATAAACTTGTCCAATCTCTTTTTAAAGCTACCCAAGGTCCTAGACTCTATCACCCTACTCGGAAGATTGTCACATGTAGCATTCTCCACCTGACCCAGCATTCTCCACCTGACCCAGCATTCTCCACCTGACCCGGCATTCTCCACCTGACCCGGCATTCTCCACCTGACTCAGCATTCTCCACCTGACTCAGCATTCTCCACCTGACTCAGCATTCTCCACATAACTCAGCATTCTCCACCTTACTCGGCATTCTCCACCTGACCCAGCATTGTCCACCTTACTCGGCATTCTCCACCTGACCCAGCATTCTCCACCTTACTCGGCATTCTCCACCTGACCCAGCATTCTCCACCTGACCCAGCATTCTCCACCTGACCCGGCATTCTCCACCTGACCCGGCATTCTCCACCTGACTCAGCATTCTCCACATAACTCAGCATTCTCCACCTTACTCGGCATTCTCCACCTGACCCAGCATTGTCCACCTTACTCGGCATTCTCCACCTGACCCAGCATTCTCCACCTTACTCGGCATTCTCCACCTGACCCAGCATTCTCCACCTGACCTGGCATTCTCCACCTGACCCAGCATTCTCCACCTGACCCAGCATTCTCCACTTGACCCGGCATTCTCCACCTGACCCAGCATTCTCCACCTGACTCAGCATTCTCCACCTGACTCAGCATTCTCTACCTGACTCAGCATTCTCCACCTGACTCAGCATTCTCCACCTGACTCAGCATTCTCCAAATGACCCAGCATTCTCCACCTGACTCAGCATTCTCCACCTGACTCAGCATTCTCCACCTGACTCAGCATTCTCCACCTGACTCAGCATTCTCCACCTGACTCAGCATTCTCCACCTGACTCAGCATTCTCCACCTGACTCAGCATTCTCCACCTGACTCCATCCTATTAATACTCCCGTACCTTTTACCCAAGTAGACTTGATAAAGCCCGCTGTGTGATTATATTTCCATTGTGTCGGTATTTTATACCATTTATTTCCATCTTGAACGTTGTTGACCTGCTGTCTGTTTATTCTACTTCCTAGGAGACGCGAGTCTATTAATAAAAAGAAACACCTGTTAGTCCTCCCCGATTCTTGTCTTTAAGTCCAAAACAGTTGGTTATTAACCGTGAGAGTGGACCCTTAACTTTTCAAGTGGCAGGTACCTAGAACCCACACACTGGTGAATACTTGTGTGACTGGCAGTGGCAGAGTCGTGGCCAGCTCGTTGGTTGGTCGGTCGTGCTGGCACTGTCCTGGCGACGATCGTTCCACTTCCATTTCTTCACTATATTTGTTTTTTTTCTATTTACAGTACTACTTTCATCGATCACAGCACTGGATCTGCACTTTAATCTCTGTCTTGGGACACACGTCACGGTGTCACAGTACCTGGCAGTATCTGTGTGTATATGCAAGTTATTTACCATTTTGTCCTAGGCTCATGTCGATTAGACACTAGGCATGTTGAATACGCGTGTGTGTGTGTGTACTTACCTAATTGTACTCACCTAATTGTTGTTGCAGGGGTCGAGACTCAGCTATTGGCCCCGCCTCTTTGCTGTCCGCTACTGGGTCTCTGCTCTCCCTGCTCCATGAGCTTTATCATACCTTGTCTTAAAACTATGTATGGTTCCCGCCTCCACTATATCGTTCGCTAGACTATTCCACTTCCTAACTACTCTATAGCTGAAGAATTGCTTCCTAACATCCCTTTGACTCATCTGAGTCTTCAGCTTCCAGTTGTGTCCCCTTGTTTCTGTATTCCCTCTCTGGAACATCCTGTCACTATCTATCTTGTCGATTCCCTGCAGTATTTTGTATGTCGTTATCATGTCTCCTCTAACCCTTCTGTCTTCCAGTGTTGTTAGTCCTATTTCCCTCAACCTTTCTTCATATGGTATTCCCCTGAGCTGTGGAACTAACCTTGTCGCAAACCTTTGCACTTTCTCTAATTTCTTGACGTGCTTGACCAGGTGTGGGTTCCAGACTGGTGCTGCATACTCTAGTATGGGCCTGACGTACACGGTGTACAGTGTCTTGAACGATTCCTTGTTAAGGTAACGGAACGCTAATCTTAGGTTTGCCAGTCGCCCATATGCTGCCGCGGTTATCTGGTTGATATGTGTTTCCGGAGACGTGCTTGGCGTTATACTCACCCCAAGATCTTTCTCCTTTGATGAGGTTTGTAGCCTTTGTCCACCTAGCCTGTACTCTGTCAGCGGTCTTCTTTGCCCTTCTCCGATCCTCATGACTTTGCATTTGGTGGGGTTAAATTCGAGAAGCCAGTTGCTAGACCAGATGTCAAGCTTGTCCAGGTCTCTTTGAAGTTCTGCTTGGTCTTCATCCGATGTGATTTTCCTCATTAATTTCACATCATCTGCGAACAGAGACACTTCTGAGTCTACCCCGTCCGTCATGTCATTCACATATACCAAGAATAGCACTGGTCCTAGGACTGACCCCTGCGGTACACCGCTCGCCACCGGCGCCCACTGTGATACCTCATCACGCACCATGACCCGTTGTTGCCTCCCTGTGAGGTATTCCCTGATCCATTCCAGTGCCCTACGTGTTATACACGCTTGGTCTTCCAACTTCTTCACTAATCTCATATGAGGAACTGTGTCGAAGGCCTTCCTGCAGTCCAGGAAAATGCAGTCAACCCACCCTTCTCTCTCTTGCCTTACCTCTGTTACTTTATCATAGAACTCCAGGAGGTTTGTTACACAAGATTTGCCTTCCCTGAATCCGTGCTGTCTGTCGAGGATTATCCTGTTCTGCTCTAGATGCTCCACCATTCTTTTCCTGATGATTTTCTCTAAGACTTTGTATACTATACACGTAAGTGACACTTGTCTATAGTTTAGTGCCTCTTTTCTGTCTCCTTTTATAAAGATGGGACTACGTTGGCCTTTTTCATATAGACCAGCAAGATACAGACTTGGATCGTAAGATATTAACCAAAAATCAAAAGACCACAGACCATATGAAATATGCAGACCACAAAATCAATAGCAAATAAAGACCTGAAACCATTAGAAATATCAGGTAGCTGCCCAGTTTCAAGTGATGTGTTGAATATTATGGTAAGTGGCACACTCAGAACCTCAGCTCCTTCCCGAAGGACCCACGGGAAGATATTGTCCGGACCCATCGCCTTTGAGGTATCAAGGTCACTGAGTAACTGCTTCACCTCCCCCTCAGTTGTGTGTATGCCCTCCAACACTTGATACATCCCTTGTTGGTGACGCACCCCGTCCTTTCTACCCAGCTGCCTTCCTGCCTCCACTGTGAATACTTCCTTAAACCTTGAGTTGAGCTCCTCACATACCTCTTGATCATTACTTGTGAGTTCCCCATCCTCTCTCCTCAGCCTTATCACCTGGTCCTTGACTGCTGTCTTCCTTTTGATGTGACTGTACATCAGTTTCGGGTCAGACTTGACTTTCGATGCTATGTCATTTTCGTACTGTTTCTGGGCCTCCCTCCGTACCTGTGCATACTCGTTTCTAGCTCTTCGACTACTCTCTTTGTTTACTTGGGTTCTATGCCTTCTGTACCTTTTCCATTCTCTGACACTCTGAGCCTTTGGGTAAACCAGGGCTCTTTCTGGTCTTCCCATTTAATCTTTTTCCTTTGGGTATAAACCGTTCCTCTGCCTCCTTGCACTTTGCCGCTACGTGTGTGTGTGTGTGTGTGTGTGTGTGTTTGTATGGTTTGTATGTGTGGGAGAGTGTGTGTGGGGGGGAGTGTGTGTGTGGGGGGAGTGTGTGGGAGTGTGTGGGAGAGTGTGTGTTTGTGTGGGTGTGTGTGTTTGTATGGAAGTGTGTGTGTGTGTGGGAGTGTGTGTACTCACCTATTTGTGGTTGCAGGGGTCGAGTCATATCTCCTGGCCCCGCCTCTTCACTGATTGCTACTAGGTCCTCTCTCTCCCTGCTCCATGAGCTTTATCAAACCTCGTCTTAAAACTATGTATGGTTCCTGCCTCCACTACGTCGCTTTCTAGGCTATTCCACTTCCTGACAACTCTATGGCTGAAGAAATACTTCCTAACATCCCTTTGACTCATAGGAGTCTTCAACTTCCAATTGTGACCCCTTGTTTCTGTGTCCCCTCTCTGGAACATATTGTCTCTGTCCACCTTATCTATTCCTCGCAGTATTTTATATGTCGTTATCATGTCTCCCCTAACCCTCCTGTCATCTAGTGTCGTCAGGCCGATTTCCCTTAACCTTTCTTCGTAGGACAATCCCCTTAGCTCCGGGAATAGTCTTGTTGCAAACCTTTGCACTTTCTCTAATTTCTTAAAGTGCTTGACCAGGTGTGGGTTCCAAACTGGTGCTGCATACTCCAGTATGGGCCTGACGTATATGGTGTACAGAGTTTTGAATGATTCCTTAGTGAGGTATTGGAACGCTATTCTTAGGTTTGCCAGCCGCCCGTATGCTGCAGCAGTTATCTGATTGATGTGTGCCTCAGGAGAGGTGCTCGGTATTATACTCGCCCAAAGATCTTTTTCCTTGAGTGAGGTTTGCAGTCTTTGGCCACCTAGACTATACTCTGTATGCGGTCTTCTTTGCCCTTCCTTGATCTTCATGACTTTACATTTGGCAGGGTTAAATTAAAGGAGCCAGTTACTGGACCAGGTTTGTAGCCTGTCCAGGTCTCTTTGTAGTCCTGCCTGATCCTCGACTGATTTAATTCTTCTCATTAACTTCGCATCATCTGCAAACAGGGACACTTCTGAGTCTATCCCTTCCGTTATGTCGTTCACATATACCAAAAACAGTACAGGTCCTAGAACTGACCCTTGTGGAACCCCACTCGTCACAGGTGCCCACTCTGACACCTCGTCACGTACCATGCCTCGTTGTTGCCTCCCTGTCAGATATTCCCTGATCCATTGCAGTGCCTTTCCTGTTACGTGTGCCTGATCCTCTAGCTTTTGCATTAACCTCTTGTGAGGAACTGTGTCGAACGCCTTCTTGCAGTCCAAGAAAATGCAGTCTATCCACCCCTCTCTCTCGTGTCTTACTTCTGTTACCTTGTCATAAAACTCCAGTAGGTTTGTGACACAGGATTTTCCTTCCCTGAAACCGTGCTGGTTGTCGTTTATAAGCTTGTGTCTTTGTAGGTGCTCTACCACTCTCCTCCTGATGATCTTCTCCATGACTTTGCATACTATACACATCAGTGACACAGGTCTGTAGTTTAATGCCTCGTGTCTGTCTCCTTTCTTAAGAATTGGGAATACATTTGCCATCTTCCACGCCTCAGGTAGTTGCCCAGTTTCAATGGATGTGTTGAAGATTTTTGTTAGTTTCACACACAACATCTCTGCTCCCTCTCTTAGGACCCACGGAGAAATGTTGTCTGGTCCCACCGCTTTTGAGGTATCGAGTTCACATAGCAGCTTCTTCACCTCCTCCTCGGTTGTGTGTGTTTCATCCAGCACTTGTTGGTATACCTCCCTATTCTGAATTCCTGGAGTCCTTCCTGTCTCCTCTGTAAATACTTCTTTAAATCTCATATTGAGCTCCTCACATACCTCTTGGTCGTTTCTTGTGAACTCCCCACCTTCCTTCCTCAGCCTGATTACCTGGTCCTTGACTGTTGTTTTCCTCCTGATGTGGCTATACAACAGCTTCGGGTCAGACTTGACTTTTGATGCTATATCATTTTCATATTGTCGCTGAGCCTCCCTTCTTACCTGTGCATATTCGTTTCTGGCTCTTTGGCTAATCTCTTTATTTTCCTGGGTCCTTTGTCTTCTGTACTTTTTCCATTCTCTATTACACTTAGGTTTTGCCTCCCTACACCTCTAGGTGAACCAAGGACTCGTTCTGGTCTTCCCATTACTTCTGTTTCCCTTGGGGACAAACCTTTCCTCTGCCTCTTTGAATTTGGTTGTCACATTTCATCATTTCTTTTACTGGTTTTCCTGTCAATTCTCTCTCACTGAACGTCTTGTAGGAAGTTCCTCATGCCTGTGTAGTCCCCCTTTTGTAGTTTCGTTTCTCCTTCCTATTCCTGTTCCCCTTTCCACTTGTAGCTCAACTATATAATCAAAACACAGAACCAAATGATCACTAGCTCAAAGGGGCCTTTCATACGTGATATCCTCGATGTCCGAACTACTCAAGGTGAATACTAGGTCCAGTCTTGCTGGATCATCCCCACCTCTCTCTCTTGTAGTGTCTCTAACATGTTGATGAATGAGGTTTTCCAGTACCACATCCATCATCTTGGCTCTCCATGATTCAGGACCCCGTGGGGCTCCAGGTTTTCCCAATCAATCTCCTTGTGATTGAAATCACCCATAACTAGTAACTTTGTTCTCCCCATGTGGGCTCTTCTGGCTACCTCGGCTAGTGTGTCTACCATTGCTCTGTTGCTCTCGTCGTATTCTTCTCCTGGCCTCCTGCAGTTCTGTGGCGGGTTGTACATTACAGCAATTACCACCTTATGGCCCTCAGACTGAATTGTTCATACTATGTAGTCCCTTTCTCCCATTCCATCCATTCCTTCCACTTCCTCAAATCCCCACCTGTTCTTAATGAGCAGTGCAACTCCTCCTCCCCTCTGCTCCTCTATCTTTCCTGAGGATTTGATATTCGGGTGGAAAGATTGCATCTGTTATCTTCCTGGTGAGTTTCGTTTCTGTGAGTGCTATTATGTCTGGGGATGTCTCCATTATTCTTTCATGCCACTCCTCTTATTTATTTGTGGGGAGGTGTGTGTGTGTGGGAGTGTGGGAGTGAGTGGGTTACGCCTACGTTCAAAAGTCAGTAGATATTATCTTCATATGGGATTCAGTCATAATTTAGACAGACAGTTTTGGATGAAAATAAACTTCAAGTAAAATTTTAGTTTAATGAAGCAATTTCATAGATATGATAAAACGTCAGTCATGTAACTTATACATTTACTGTTTATACAGATAGGACGTACTGTATATACAACAAGGAATCATTTACAATACCTTCCTTACGAAGTCTTAAAGTCTAGTTTCTCAGAGAGACTTTATATCAGAATAATTACTCACACAATCTTCTTCTCTGTAATTAGCTAGATTAATAACTAGAGGAATCAGATAGTGTACAAGTATTGCTCAGAAGACCAATTAACAACTTTCTAATAAGACCAGAGAAGGAGTGTTTACTGGTCGGCAGGTACAATCACACTGGTCCAAGTTGAACACCTAGCTTGGACGTTGGGTAGGTCACGTGACTGACCCGGGGGGAACAACAGCAGAAATTATGTTTAGCCACACTCTTGGAGGATTAAATTTTATTAATCTACTTCCTTTACATAAAACAGACACATAGTAAAGCTACACATACACAGCGAGATATAAATACATAGTGGCCACTTACAGAAATAATTGTGCAAACAAGTAATAATATTATAAGGACGTTCATTTCCAATTTAGCTAATAAAGGAAATGAACGCAATGTAATATTAAAATAATAAAATTTGATAAGAGGAGTTATAGACGGCGCAACAGTGTACTCACCTAGTTGTACTCACCTAGTTGTTGTTGCAGGGGTCGAGACATAGCTCCTGGTCCCGCCTCTTCACTGGCCGCTACTGGGTCACTCTCCTGCGCCATGAGCTTTATCATACCTCTTCTTAAAGCTATGTATGGAACATGCCTCCACTACATTGCTTCCCAAACTATTCCACTTCCCGACCACTCTGTGACTGAAGAAATACTTCCTAACATCCCTGTGATTCATCTAAGTCTTAAACTTCCAACTGTGTCCCCTTGTTGCTGTGTCCTATCTCTGGAACATTCTGTCCCTGTCCACCTTGTCAATTCCTTTCAGTATTATATATGTCGTTATCATGTCCCCCTATCTCTCCTGTCCTCCAGTGTCGTCAGGTCGATTTCCTTAACCTCTCCTCCGGGAGAGTCTTGTTGCAAACCTTGCACTTTCTCTAGTTTCTTTACGTGCTTGGCTAGGTGTGGGTTCCAAACTGGTGCTGCATACTCCAATATGGGCCTAACGTACACAGTGTACAGGGTCCTGAACGATTCCTTATTAAGATGTCGGAATGCTGCAGTAGTGATATGCTTGATGTGCGCCTCAGGATATGTTCCTGGTGTTATACTCACCCCAAGATCTATTTCCTTGAGTGAGGTTTGTAGTCTCTATCCCCTTAGACTGTACTCCGTCTGCGGTATTCTTTGCCCTTCCCCAATCTTCATGACTTTGCATTTGGTGGGGTTGAACTCCAGGAGCCAATTGCTGGACCAGGCTTGCAGCCTGTCCAGATCCCTCTGTAGTTCTGCCTGGTCCTCGTCCGATTGAATTCTTCTCATCAACTTCACATCTTCTACAAACAGGGACACTTCGGAGTCTATTCCTTCCGTCATGTTGTTCACAAATACCAGAAACAGCACTGGTCCTAGGACTGATCCCTGTCGCACCCGCTCGTTACAGGTGCCCACTCTGACACCTCGCAACGTACCATGACTCGCTGTTGTCGTCCGGACAGGTATTCCCTGATCCATTGCAGAGCCTTCCCTTATTCCTGCTTGGTCCTCCAGCTTTGCACTAATCGCTTGTGTAGAACTGTGTCAAACGCCTTCTGCAGTCTAAGAAAATGCAATCTACCCACCCCTCTCTCTTGTCTTATTGCCTTCACCCTGTCATAGAACTCCAGTAGGTTTTTAACGCAGGATTTCATATCCCTGAAACCATGCTGGCTGTCGTTGATAAGCTTGTTTCTTTCTAGGTGCTCCACCACTTTTCTCCTGATAATCTTCTCCATTACCTTGCATACTATACATGCCAATGAAACTGGTCTGTAGTTTAGTGCTTCGTGTCTGTCTCTTTTTTAAAATTGGGACTACATTTGCTGTCTTCCATACCTCAGGTAGTCGCCCTGTTTCGATGGATGTGTTGAAGATTGTTGTTAGTGGTACACATAGCACCTCTTCTCCCTCTCTCAGGATCCATGAAGAAATGTTTTCCGGCCCCATCGCCTTTGAGGTATCTAGCTCGCTTAGCAGTTCTTCACTTCCTCCTCAGTTGTATGTATTGTGTCCAACACTTGATGGTGTACCCCACCTCTCCACCTTTCTGGAGGCCATTCTTCCTCCTCTGTGAACACTTATTTGAATCTCATGTTGAGCTCCTCACACACTTCGCGGTCATGTCTTGTG
>WNWK01037223.1:0-18646 GCA_009830355.1 Cherax destructor | reverse complement strand
TAATCTTCCCATACCTTGCATACATAATGTCAGTGACACTGGTCTGTATTTTAGTGCAGTTTCTGTCTCCTTTTTTTAAAAATTGGAACTACATTTGCTGTCTTTTCAGGGGGTTTTTTGATAATGTTAAGATTTTGTTGGGGGTTTTATTTAAGGGTTTTTATTTTTTTTTTAGGAGGGTTTTGGAGGGGGGTTTGGTTTGGGGATTATGGGGTTCTTTGAAACATTTAAAACTTAAAGAATATTACAGTGTGACTGGGGTAACTAGTAATTTCATTATTTTTAAAATTTTTCATGATTGAACCCAGAAAAAAGTTGGAAATTTTCTTAATGATTCATTTTTGAATTTTATTCTTTCCCTTTAATTTTGGAGCATTACCTTTGTAATTTTGGAGTTCATTCCCTTTTGTAACTTGCTCAGCTCAAAACTTTGGGGCCCAGTCCCTGGACCCATTATGCCTCTGTAATTTTTTGACTACTGTCCACAGGATAGGTAGGAGTGCAAAATAAAGATATCAAACTACACTGGGAATATATAAAAGTATTTATAGGTCCCAGCAATGTTTCAGATAGGGAGATATATAATAATAATAATAATAATACTAATTTCCCCTTGAAGCATGAAAGACAAGTGTCGTCCACTGCTGACGGGCATTTGGACATTTGATGGTATCCAGGGCCCTGGCTTTGTTTTCACGTTCACAAAAACCTGTCTGTCAAGCTCTCTGTCTGTCTGTCCATCAGCTTCTATCTATCTGTCTGTCTAGCTCTGTTTATCTCTGTCTCCTTATCTGTCTCTTGTCTGCTTGTCTCTTTGCTGTCTCACTTCTGTCTAGAGAGAGCCACTGTGAACCCAAACAGGTTTAACACGATTAAGTTGTCAAGTCTGGTTCCTGAGCAAGTGTAAATACAGAAACTCTTTAAAGATGGCGCCGGATAACGATAAATTTGGTTAGCGACATTTTTATGTCAAAATATTGACTGTTTATGATTGATTCGTTTATGATACTTCCGGATGCGTCGCGGGGCGCCCAGCTGTGCGGGACCAGGAGCGTCAGTGTACTATTTGTGTACAAGCGAGAGCGACCACCACCCCTCCACCCACGATTCATACCAGATATTGTCATTATTCCCCTGTTTTTTGTGCTTGCAACTGCTACCAGGGTCCAAAGAAAGCTCCCATGCCAGTCCTGTGGTAAAGAGGCTCAGAAATACAGTAGAACTGAAGGGATAATAGAAAAAAAGAAAGTGGAGTCGATCACTGAGCTGGCCAGGCTGTATGGTAAAGCCTATTCTACCATCGCTACCATTAGGTCAAGGGGAAAAAAGAAAAATCAAGGAAACTGTTGTTAAAAAGGGGTATATGTGATCAAAAAAAAAGAATCGCAAGGGGGAAAATGTGGAAAAATTTTTTGTTGGTGTGGATCAAAAGGGAAAAAGTTTGCAGGAGATATGTTTCCCGGCAAAAATGTGAAAAAGGCAGTTATGGGTGATCTCGTTAAGAAAATGCCTGCAACGA
This sequence comes from Cherax destructor, assembly GCA_009830355.1. Taxonomy (NCBI): domain Eukaryota; kingdom Metazoa; phylum Arthropoda; class Malacostraca; order Decapoda; family Parastacidae; genus Cherax; species Cherax destructor. Next base: position 17,127 of record WNWK01037223.1, on the reverse strand, counting down.
GTGCTGAAGTGAGCGAATTTTAAAACCAGTAGAGGGTGGTTTAAAAAATTTTAAAAACGAAGTGGCATGAGGGGTTTTGAGGATGGGGATGCAGCCGTGTGACAAAAGGGAGCTGAAAAATATTTTTTTATTTTTTTTTTATTTTTTTAACACACGGCGATTCCACCAAGGCAGGGTGGCCCGAAAAGAAAACTTTCATCATCATTCACTCCATCACTGTCTTGCCAGAAGGGTCTTTAATACGTTATAAAACTGCAACATTAACACCCCTCCTTCAGAGTGCCGGCACTTTTATCTCCCGAACTCAAGTCCGGCCTGCCGGGTTTCCTGAATCCCTTCATAAATGTTACTTTGCTCACACTCCAACAGCACGTCAAGTATTAAAAACCATATGCCTCCATTCACCCTTAAATACGCTCACACATGCTTGCTGGAAGTCCCCCCTAAAAAGTTTTTTTTCCCCCCTCCCCCCAAACCCTTTCCCTGGGCCGACCCCCCCCTTCCCCCCACTACAATTTATACACTCGAAGTCACTTGTTCGTTCCATTTCTACATGCCCAAACCACTCAAAAACCCCCTCCTCAGCTTTTGACAATCTTTTGGAATCCCCCCTCCTCCAAATTTTCCCAAAACCCGCCTCGCATTATATTCACACCACACATTGACCCAGACATGACATCTCCACTGCCCAGCCTTCCCTCGTAACATTCATCCCCCTGCTTCACACCCTATAAGACGGGGATAACTATACCCCATACATTCCTTTTACTTCCGGACAAGGTTCTTTGTTCCACAGACCCCAAGTGCCCCACTCCCCTTTTCCTCATCAATTTAGATTCCCCTCATCCTTCATAGACCCACCCCTGACATTCCCTCCCAAATTCTCATTCACCTCCATACTCTCCCCCTCCAATCTGATACCCAATTTTTCGCATATTCTTTTGTTATCCTCATCACCTTACTTTTTCCCTATTTTCCCTTTCAATTTTCTTTTTTTTTACAAAACCCTCCCAAAATTTCATCCACCCCCTCTGCACTTCCCCCAGAATCCCCCAAAAAGCACATTATCAGAAAAAAGAACTGTGACAACCCCCTTTTGTATTTGCTTCTTTATCTTTTAGCCCAACACCTCTTCCCAAACCCCGCATTCACTTCTTTTACAACCCCATCTAAAAATATATTGAACAACCACGGACATCACACATCCTTGTCTAAGGCCCACTTTTTCTAGGAAATAGTCCCTTCCTCCTACACACTCTAACCTGAGCCTCACTATCCTCATAAAAAATCTTCACTGCTTTTTGAACCTTCCTCCATTCCCTACACCTGCAAATCCCCATTGCCCCCTATCTACCCTATCATACGCCTTTTCCAAATCCATAAATGCCACAAAAACATCTTTTTTTCCAAATACTGTTCACCTATGTTTCACTGTAGGTGAACAGTATTTGGGAAAAATATTCCTGAATTTAGGGGGACATAGAGGCTGAACAATTCCTCCCACAACAAGTGTTTAATTGTGATGAAACAGGCCTGTTTTGGAAAAAAATGCCCAACAGGGCCTTCATTACTCAGGGGGAAAAAGGGCCCGCCAGGAAAAAGCCATGAAAGACAGGCTAACTTGATGCTTTTTGCTAATGCCAGTGGTGATTGCAAAGTAAAACCCTTTTCTGGTTATCTTTGAAAACCCAGTGTTTAGATGCGGTATCACCAAGTCTAACTTGTGGGGATTTGGGAAATCTAACAAAAGGCATTACAAAGGACATTTTCAGAGTGGTTCAATGGCGAGTTTGGCCCCCGTGTAAAAAATATCTCCAGGGAAAAAAATTTTGCCCATAAGTGCCTCCTGATAATGGACAATGCCCCGTCATCCTCCAAACTTGGTAAGAAAAAAATTTTGGGGACTTTAAATTATCAAAAAAGTTTTGCCCCTAATACCACTTCCCTACAGCCCAGGACCAGCAGGTCATTTCAGGGATGTGTTAAAACGCCACGAGCTCCCTGGACAGTTTTTTGGTTAGAATGGTCCAGTGACTCTCAACCTGGTCCTAGTGGCATTAAAAAAAAAAGCCAGTAACCCCAGAAAAGAACTTGCCACCTGCAGTGTTAATGGAGGATTCCCCTTCCAAACACTGCATACTATACTCCATCCTTTCCCCCCCTCCCGTATTCCACACATAAACAACTCTTAATAAATGTAAGTGACATGTTATTTCTATATTTACATGTATTTCTTTAATGTTCATTAAATTTTTATTATTTAATGTCAAAAGTTCTAAAAAATATTTTATTTACTACTTTTGGAAGTCTGGAACGGTTAATTTTATTTTCATTACTTCTTATGGGGAAAATTGATTGGATAACGATTGTTCGGTTACAGATCCCCCTCTCTGCGATTAATATGTTAACCAGGATGATTAATATTTAGTCATGCTTACATTTATCTACAAGCACAGTATAGTGGTCCGAGTTTCTCTTTCTTCGTTTCCAGAATGCTGTTCAAATGCCTTCGCAATTTGTTCCCAAAAAGGAATAATGTAAATTAATTAGTCCTTTCAGCCCCAAAAAAGTACACTTACAAAAGCACACAATAATACCTTACATTGGTCAGTTGGGGCAGTTCGAAACGGGTACCACTGTTGCCTTTGCCTGGATTTTTTGGGGTTTTCCTAAAATTTCACTATGCATAATTGTTTTATTGTCCTGTAGCAGAGATAGACAGAGACAGATAGAAAGACAGTGGAAAGAGACAGATAGTCAGAGATAGACATAATCAGACAGACAGACAGAGATGGGGCCAGCCAGCCAGCCTGCTGAACATTATTACACATTCCAGTTTTTTCTCTTTACTTGGGCATAGGTTATAAGACTTCTGAAAGGGTGTTACAAAATGTTGCACATGGTTATTATCAAGGGTTTTTTATATTTCCTCGCCCTTATGGCCCATCCACCTCAAACCACTAAACTTGGGGTCCATCCTTTTCCCTTAAAATGGGAGTGTTAAAACTATTGACATCAGTGAATCCCAATTTTGCTGGCTGTTTGCTCAGCTGGGCTCATTTGAACTGGTGCTACCACAAGGTCCTTTGTGCAACACACTTTCAGAATGTTTATAACCTTCCTAAGTAAAAAACAATTCTGGAACATGAAACGTATTCAACAGGCAGGCTGGCTGGCTGACGGCTGGCTGGTGCTGGCTGGCTGGCTGGCCAGCTCTGCTGGCTGGCCGGCTGCTGCTGGCTGGCTCTGCTGGCTGGCTCTTCTCCGTCTGTCTGTCTGATCTATGTCTTCTCTGTCTGTCTCTATCTCTGTCCCATCCCGTCTCTGTCTATCTTTGTCTGTCTCTGCTGTCTTGTCTATCAGTCTGTCTATATGTCTCTGTCTATCTCTTTCTATCGACTCTTCTATCTCTGTCTCACAGGTACACAAATACAATTATGCATAGTGTAAATTACCTAGGATAAAAAATTCAGACAAAGTTTCCCTTTTCTTGTAGATATAATGTGTAAACATGACTGGCAAATACGTTTTACACTTGCTCCCGGAACCAAATGTTTGTTTGGGAAATGGATCTCTGAGCGGGAGGCTTGATGCTGGCGGACAGACAGCAGAGGCTTGACAGACAGGCAGATGCAGGACTTGACAGACGCGATAGACAGGAGTTTGACAGATAAAAGAAGCTTGACAGACAGACAAGGGTTTTTACAGACAGATATGTTTGTGTAACAGTGAAAACAGAGGGATGCTCATCAAATGTCACCCCCGATCTTATCCTGCCCCTCACATATGCTCATCAAATGTCACCACTTATCTTATCACTGTCAGCAGTGGACTAACATTTCCATCATGCTTCAAGGGAACTTATTATTCTTATTCTTCTTATTATTATTATTATTATTATTTTATATACTCCACATATCTAAAACATTGCTGGGACCTATAAATCTTTGTATATATTCTAGACAATAGTAAATGCCCAAAGGCAGTTGTAAATGTCCAACTGTCAGCGTGTTTGTGACAATTTAGTACAATTTCAGTACCTAATATTAGTGTTAGAACAAAGATTGGTTATGAAATGCCCAAGAACTTACAGTAGACCCCATAACGGTCCGCCCCGAATAACATTTCATGTAAGGTTGCTACGGTAATATTTGTCTCGTGTGGCGTTTGGACTCGTGTAGCTGTCCGTACCAGCCTGTCCGCCTGCTGGCTCGCCCCACAGGACGCCAGTCTAGCATTGTTTACACTTGGTGAACAATACCCGCGCTCTTTCAAACATTCACACATACATTTGTTGTGTTTATTGGTAGTTTGGTGATTGTCACTGTGAAAAAAGACATCATGGGTCAATGAAGCTTCCTAGTGGCACCCCAATGGTAGCATTCATGCGGGGAGCATTCATGCAGGGAGTGTAGCATTCATGCAGGGGTGGCAGGCATGCGGGAGTGTAGCATTCATGTGGGTGGAGGCATGCAGGGTGACATTCATGCAGGGGTGTGCATTCATGAAGGGAGTGTATCTTCATGCAGGGAGTGTGCAGGCATGCGGGAGTGTGCTTCATGCGGGGGTAGCATTCATGCAGGGAGTGTAGCATTCATGCGGGAGTGTGGCATTCATGCGGGGGTAACAGGCATGCGGGGTGTAGCAGGCATGCGGGAGTGTGCATTCATGCAGGGAGTGTAGCGGAAGGCAGGGGAGTGGGTTTCCCCCTTCCAAACTCCCCCCCCCTGTCTCCCTATCTTCAGATGCCAGCAACTCTCTTCAATAAAGGTAAGTAAATGTTATTTTAAATGTTTAATTATAAATTTGATACATATTACATGTACTACTTTATATATATGTATATTTATAATTGTTTTATAAATGTAAATTAATTTTTTAATATTTTTGGATGTTTGGACGGTTAATTATATTTACATTTTTCTTATGGGAAATAATGTTTTAATTCAAAGTTTTCGTGTTGAGGTCTAGCTCCTGGAATGGTTGTCGTTAATCGGGGCCACTTATATAAATTGTAATTATCGAACATAAAAAATAGAAAATAATATAAAAACGAAAAAAAAAGGTATATCGGCAACCCTTCCAAAACAGTAGGCTCCATGTTAATGTCAGGTAGCATCCAGTGCCAAATTCTTGGCCTCATATCTCGGTAAGTACTGACCCTAAATTTTTTTTTTTTATTTTGTAACAAAAAATTGCTCTTTATTTCTATATAAAAAAAATCAAAATATTCGGGGCACTGGGGGCAAACATATATACATTTGGACCGTTTAAGGGTTAAGTATGGAACGGGGAGCCAGGGTTCCCCACCTGACTTCTTACAAATATACTCTTTCCCCCTTTACATTAAATACAAATATTTTAAGGTAAGAATAAATGTTCTGTGTATTATTTTACTTTTTAATGTGTTTTTAATGCTAGTTCTATTACTAACAATATAAGTTAGTGTAAACTTGTTGTCTGTTTATATCCATTTATAAATGGAAAATAATGTTCTGCTTTCAGTGATGCCTGGGAAACCCAACCTGCTGTATAATGGGGCCCGACTGTATTCAATATTTTTCTCTATTAATTATATGAGGTAGTACAGTTTATGATACAAACATCCATTTTGGTTTGTAATAATGGTTCCTTCCGGGGCTTTGCATTTAAGAGCAGGGGGAAAGTGCAGTGCCTGTACTCTGAGTTTTGGAGGTAGGATTTACAGTATATCTCTTATTAAAGAAGGGTGGTGGTGGGAAACGTACCTTCACTCTGAAAAGGGGGGGGAGGGGGGGAAGTACAGTGGACCCTCGGTTTCGTTGAAAATTCTTTCCAGAATCTGTTTGAGTCTGTTACCGAATGAATTTGGAATAAGGACAAATGTAAATTAGATTAGTCGTTTCAGACCCCCAAAAATACACTTACAAAAGCTCTTACAAAATACACAATAAATGTTTGATTTGGAGGTGAACGAAAACCCGGGGGCCACTGACAGTACTTCCCTGATGGGGGTGGTGGTAGGATGTACAGTGCTTGTACTCTGAAGGATGAGTGGTGGTGGGAAGTACGGGTGCCTGCAAACCATACCATGGGTGGGAGCCCGCGTTAGGGATATCAAAACTCCAGACCGTGCGTAAGCCCCTGGGCCAGCTAGCTTCAATAAGATTCTCCAACTAGGTTATTTCTACACCATGGAAGGTTAGCATAGGCACCACTGTGTCCCCATACAAGTTTTTCTGATGAATCTCCCGCTAGCATGGGTGAGAACTCTAGCTCAAGTCCCCTCAAAGCCTCCTCTGAAGGATGTGTGGGGATATTTACATTTTTGGGTGAACATCTGAATTAACATCAGTCCACTTGAAGACAGTGATGGGAAAGTGTTTCTTTTTTTTATTTAGTCACCTTAACCTCAGTGTCAGATGGCTGGTGTGTTTAAAATAATAATAATGATTTTAATTATAATTATAATGATTATAATATAAGGTCATGAATTTTCAATTTTATTTTGCAGGTCGTCTTGATACCTGAGGCTGGCACTTGTAGTGTCAATCCCACTTTCCTGGTACAAGAAGGTGGCACCTTGAGTGTCACTGCAGAGTCATCCTGGTACAAGAAGGTGGCACTTTAGTTTTAATACTGCAGGTCATCCTGGTACAAGAAGGTGGCACTTGTAGTGTCACTACTGCAGGTCATCCTGGTACAAGAAGGTGGCACTTGTGTGTCAATACTGCATTTCATCCTGGTACAATAAGGTGGAACTTGTGGGTACCAACCTCAGTGTCAGAAAACTCCTGTAAGTTCTGTAAATATATGATGTATATATTTGACAACACTAACCACAGTGTTAATACATGACAACACTCATTACAGTGTTAATACAATGCAATAACTAGTGTTAATATGGTGACAACATTAATACAGTGCTTATACAGTGACAGCACTGTAACAACAGTGCTTATACAGTGACAGCACTGTAACAACAATGATTATACAGTGACAACACTGTAACAATGTGCTTATCAGTGATAACACTGTAACAGCAGTGCTTATACAGTGACCACTGTAACACAGTGTTGATAATACAACACTTACAGTGCCAACATAAATATCTGCTAGAATATCCTTCCTATTCTTCAGACACACTTACCCCTACAGGTTTAGTGCTTTCTATACTTAAAATAATAGAATAATACAGGAATATTGGTTTTCAGTGTAATAAAATATTCTCAAATATCCCTGGTTAAACGATTTAAATATGTGAGAACTTATTGTTCACTATGTCTAAAATACCGAAAAACAATGTGTTGAGGCAACACAATGTACAGTTGTTCATGTAGGAGAACAATTATATCAACATTCACATGAAAAACAATATGTTGAGGCAACACAATGTACAGTTGTTCATGTGGAGAACAATTATATCAACATTCACCTCACTCAAACAATCTTCACAACAACCTCAGTGTGGATATCAGACAAGGTTTATCATAGACAAAAAAACACTTCAGTGTTCAGAATGTCTGAAAGACTTTTCTGAAAAATCACATTTAGTAAGTCACATGAGAACTCATACTAGAGAGAAGCCATATCAGTGTACAGAATGTCAGAAAGACTTTTCTGAAAAATCATGTTTAGTAAGTCACATAAGAACTCATACTAGAGAGAAGCCATATCAGTGTACAGAATGTCAGAAAGACTTTAATCAAAAATCACATTTATTAAGTCACATGAGAACTCATACTGGAGAGAAGCCATATCAGTGTTCAGAATGTCTGAAAGACTTTTCTAAAAAATCAAGTTTAGTAAGACACATGAGAACTCATACTGGAGAGAAGCCATATCAGTGTTCAGAATGTCTGAAAGACTTTTCTAAAAAATCAAGTTTAGTAAGTCACGTAAGTACTCATACTGGAGAGAAGCCATATCAGTGTTCAGAATGTCAGAAAGACTTTTCTGAAAAATCACACTTGGTAAGACACATGAGAACTCATACTGGAGAGAAGCCATATCAGTGTTCAGAATGTCAGAAAGACTTTTCTGAAAAATCATACTTAGTAAGACACATGATAACTCATACTGAAAAGAAGCCATATCAGTGCTCAGAATGTCAGAAAGACTTTTCTGAAAAATCACATTTAGTAAGTCACTTGAGAACTCATACTGGAGAGAAGCCATATCAGTGTTCAGAATGTCTGAAAGACTTTTCTTGGAAACTAGATTTAGAAAGACACATGAGAACTCATACTGAAAAGAAGCCATATCAGTGTTCAGAATGTCAGAAAGACTTTTCTGAAAAATCATACTTAGTAAGACACATGAGAACTCATACTGAAGAGAAGCCATATCAGTGTTCAGAATGTCTGAAAGACTTTTCTAGAAAATCATATTTAGTATATCACATGAGAACTCATACTGGAGAGAAGCCATATCAGTGTTCAGAATGTCAGAAAGACTTTTCTGAAAAATCATACTTAGTAAGACACATGAGAACTCATACTGGAGAGAAGCCATATCAGTGTTCAGAATGTCAGAAAGACTTTTCTGAAAAATCATACTTAGTAAGACACATGAGAACTCATACTGAAGAGAAGCCATATCAGTGTTCAGAATGTCTGAAAGACTTTTCTAGAAAATCATATTTAGTATATCACATGAGAACTCATACTGGAGAGAAGCCATATCAGTGTTCAGAATGTCTGAAAGACTTTTCTGGGAAACAAGATTTAAAAAGACACATGAGAACTCATACTAGAGAGAAGCCATATCAGTGTTCAGAGTGTCTGAAAGACTTTTCTAGAAAATCATATTTAGTATATCACATGAGAATTCATACTGGAGAGAAGCCATATCAGTGTTCAGAATGTCTGAAAAACTTTTCTGGGAAACAAGATTTAAAACGACACATGAGAACTCATACTGGAGAGAAGCCATATCAGTGTTCAGAATGTCTGAAAGACTTTTCTAGAAAATCAAATTTAGTATATCACATGAGAACTCATACTGAAGAGAAGCCATATCAGTGTTAATAATGTTTGAAAGACTTTAATAGAAATTCACTTTTAGTAAAACACATGCGAGCTCATACTGGGGAGAGGCCGTATCAGTGTTCAGAATGTCTGAGAGATTTTCTGAAAGATTACATTTAAAAAAGTCATATAAGAAGTCATACTAAAGAGAAAGCTTTGCCAGAGGTGGTGTCATGTGTCATGTACTAATATTTCTTCATCTACCAACACTGATTTTAAAGTAGGGAAGTATTTTTGGATCTGATAGTGAGAGCATATTACATAGTGAATGACAAAAACACTAACAAAAAACATTGGAAAAAATTTAGCTCATGGTATCAGGAAGGCACTCCTATACCATATTGAATAAAGTGTTTAATGTTCTTTAGAGTAGTGTACACTTTGTCACAGTGCACAATGCTGGACTTCTCTTTTCTTACCCACATATTTCAATTCTTGCAGCAGAACCATTTTTCTTTACATACCACCATTTAACATGCTTTTCTAATGTGTGATGCAGACATTATGGAGCTGCTCAAGTTCCATGACATTCTTATCCTCTTCAAGGGGGGCTCCTTGCTGTGGTGAAAAGGCTCTTGGTCTGAGGAATTGGACCTCTTGGTCTTCTTCCTCAGACCGAACCTAATTACCCACCAATCCCCCCTCCCTTTTCCCATTTTCCCCATCCTCCATTTTCCCTTTCCTCCTCCTCCTCCTCATTCCTCCCTTATTTCCTTCCCATTTTTACCCTGGGAGCTTCCCTCCACAGGCATTCTAGTTCCTAGGTAGTGGGAAGGGTACTGTGGTCCATCCCATTCCGTTGAGGTTCTTGGCAGTGGTGTAGTTTGCCGTGGAATCTGGATCGCCTGGGGATGTCTCGATCCCTCTCCGGTCTCCCGGGGGTGGCTTTGGGAATCTTTCGGGCGACGAGTGTATCTCTGGAGGCCACCTTTTGGATTCCGGGGGTGGTGGCCGAAGGAGGTATGCTTTGTGGTGGGTATCCGGCCGCCCTCTCTTTTGTCCGCCGAGTTGGCTCGGTAGATGTGAGGTTGCTGTCCCGGATTGTTGGTTTACTGGCATGAAGGGTAGGGTATGGCACGGGTTCCATGCAGCATCTGCACTACTTGCAGTGTTCAGGTCCTCCTGTGCACGGAGGATTCCGCCCTTTCATTCCTCCTAGGAGCTATTCCTCCACGCCCCCCCCTTTTTTATTCTTTTTTATTTTTATTTTCTTTTCTTTCTTTTTTTTTTCTTAAAAACAAAAGAAAAGTAACCTAACCATGGATGCCCTAAACCGTGAACCTACCCCCGGGCCCCTTCTTGATACCGCACCTAGTTTTGACCCTACCTCATTAACGGACAACTCGTCGGACACCTCTAAAACCCCTGTACCTCTTGCTGGTGCTGGTTCTTTACCTGCTTCAGGTTCCGGGGTTCCGACTAGCCCTTCTGACACGTCTGACCTTCGCTCTTCTCTGTCCTTGATTCGGCTCTCCCTCAGCGTCGGCAATTTCGGATTGCTCGCCCGTTACCGTTGGACCACCTCCGGTCCCACACCCAAACGATCTAGACCCTTACATGACGATTGACACTTCCTTCTGTCCATCTCAGAAACGACCAGCTCGTCATGCACTCCCCCTAATCACTTTGTTTCACACTACTCAATGGACAAAGATTTTTACTCTACGACCGACTTCTAATACCTATCTTTCAGATCATATTATTGGTAAGGCTCTGCTATGCCATGTTGGTAAAGATATCTCATTTCACGCTCTCAAGGCGGCACTCCATCACCACGGTCAGAATGCTGGCCAAGCTCGTGATCTTTCTCTTCTTACGACCATAGATACTCTTCCTATCACTATTGACAAACATCATTCTCTCAATTCTTGTAGTGGTACTGTCATTTTACCCACACCATTGTCCAACGGAATTTCAGACATGTGGTGATGACATTTTGGAGCAGCAGGCTCCAAGAACTCCTATCCTTAAAGTTGACACTTTTGTCCTCCCTGCCAATAGCGAAGACGTTATCCTTGCAATATAGCCCGTTTAACTTTTGACTGTCGTGAACTTCCACCTTCAGTCTACATTGCAGGTCAACGTTTACAAGTTCGAAAGGTGACCCCTACACCGCAACAGTGTAGAAACTGCTGGCGTTTTGGTCATCCAGCGAAATATTGCAGGTCCATGGCCGAATGCCCGTCTGTGGTGCCGACTACCATGCCAGTCCTTCTTGTAATCTACCTCCGTCTTGCCTTAACTGTCATGAGGCGCATCCATCGTACTCTCGCCATTGTCAGGTTTACCTGAATGAGCGAGAAATCCGTTGTCTCAAAGAGGCGGAAGGCTTCTCATATGCCATGGCCATCTCTCATCTATGCCTTCAAGAGAGACTTCCCGGTATTTCCTATTCTCGCATTGCTAAACGTCGCCCCACTTCTGGGGTCCCAACTTCCATGGCTTCCTCTGTGGTCGCCTCATCCTCAGTTACCCCTGTCTCGAATCCTTTTGCTGTTCTTGGCTCCGAGGTCCCTACCTCGGCATCCCATACTGTCCACACCCCTACCTCTACTCACTCACACAGTTCTGTGTCTACTCGCCCTCGTTCACCACCTAAACCTCAGCGCCCCTCTTCTTCTCATAAGTTCGGCAAACAATCCCCATTGCCGGGTTCTTCACCTCCGACTAGTTCTGTAACGTGTGTGGAGGTTCATTCTCCTCCTCGTTCAATATCTTCATCCCCTGTCCCCTCCCAAGTTCCTTCCTTGACTGCCCATCCCCAGGTCGCTTTCACTCCTCCCCCCCCCCCAAGCCCCTTCGACAGTTTCCAATTCCATCTCCTCGCCCTCTACTTTCATACCATCTATGGTCTCCCAGATTGTCGCTCACACTCCTCCTCCTTTCATCTCTAATGTGGTCCCACATCCTGCATCTATGACTCCTGAAACGCTGGAGGCTATTGCAGGATTTATTGCAGAGACTGAACCGTTGATGGACACTGCTCCACCTCCGGTTCCTCCTCCTCCTCTCCTCTCCGTCTATACCCCTCCCTCTTTCACAGCGTCCCCCTCCTTCTCTGATTACAAGTTTTCCGCTGCCTCCACACGTGGACTTTTCTAACCCTAGTCCATAGATACCTCTAACTCTGACTTATATCTTTCTCTCCTTACATCATGGCGTATTTGCAGTGGAATATCCAAGGCCTCAAGGGCAACCGGGGTGAGCTTCAAGTGTTGCTCTTCCAGTTTTCCCCTGTTGAAGTCTGTTTACAAGAACCCAAATTACACTCCGCTGTCATCCGTCCCTTTTCTGGCTATGATTTATTATATTCATCGGATATTTTTTCCGATGTAACCTTTAACGAAAGTGCACTTCATATACGCATTGGTATTCCTTACCATCACCTCTATGTTCATTCTTCTCTACATTACACTGCAGCCCGTATCCACTTGAATAAGTGGTATCCACTCTGTCCTTTGTATCTCTCCCCTTCTCAGGCATGGTCTATCCCAGATGTTGCATTTCTGGTTTCTTCCTTGCCGTCACCCCTTCTGTTATTTGGCGATTTTAACACACACTATTTTCTCTGGGGGGTCACACTGTGACTCCCGCGGAGTTCAGTTGGAGGCATTTCTTTCTTCTCTCCCCATCCTTGTTTTAAATACTGGTACTCCCACCCATTTTGATCCTCGAACTCATCCTTTCTCCTGTATCGATCTCTCCATCTGCTCTTCCTCAACAGTCCTTGACTTCACCTGGTCTGTCCTCCCGGACTTACATGACAGCGATCATTTCCCAATCATCCTTCAGTCCCCTTCGTTTTTTCCACCTCCTCGTTGCCCACGCAGGCAATTTGACCAGGCGAAATGGGACCTTTACACACATCTTACTGCCTTTCATGAGGTTCCTTCCTCGTCCTCCGTTGATGAGGTTTTACATCTCTTTTCATCCTCTGTCTTCACAGCAGCTTCACATTCTATTTCCCAAAACTTGGGCAAGCATTCTCAGAAGTGCATGCCTTGGTGGTCTCCTGCTTGTGCTTGAGCAGTACTTTTGAAACACGCTGCGTGGGGCAGGTATCGATATAACAGAACCACAGAGAGACTCCTTGATTTTAAGCAGAAGAGAGCACTTGCTCACCATGTCATATGTGATGCTAAACGCACTTGCTGGCGAGAATACGTTTCTACTGTCACTTCGGCTTTCTGATGAGTGCAGTCTGGAAGAAAGTGCAGAAATTTAGTGGTAAATTCTCCACCGACCCGGCTCCTATCCTTCAGGTTGCCGGTGTCGATATAGCACACCCTCCTGCCGTTGCCACTGAAATGGTAATCATCTTGTCTGCATTTCTCAGGGCTCCATCTATCCCCTCGTTCCTTTCTTCTAAGTCTGCCAGCGAGTTAAAGCCCTTAGATTTTGCTTCTCTTAGAAAAGAATCTTATAATGTGCCTTTTACCCTTCAAGAACTGGAGGCAACACTCTCTGCTTGCCGATCATCGGCAGCTGGGCCAGGCGGCATACATATTGTATGCTACAGCATATACATCAGTTTGCTCTTATTGTCCTCTTAGGACTTTTAATCTTATATGGTCAAAGGAGTTCTTCCCCAGCTGTGGAAGTCTGCTTTGTTCTCCCTTTTCCAAACCAGGTACTATGGGACATGATACCTCCACTACCGTCCCATCGCTCTTACCAGTGCAGTTTGCAAGGTGATGGAACGTCTAGTTAATAGCGTTTGATGTGGTATTTAGAGACGCACAATAGTCTCTCCCTAGTCAATATGGCTTTCGTAAGGGTCGTTCTGCCATTGACCCCTTACTGCGCTTAGATACGTATATTCAAAATGCCTTTGCTAATAACCACTCAGTTATCATCATCTTTTTTGACCTTGAGAAGGTTTTATGACACAACTTGGAGGTATATCTTGGCCCAGGCCCACTCCTTAGGCCTCCATGGCAACCTCCCATTCTTCCTTATGGCCTTCTTAACTGACAAACATTTCCGTGTCCGGGTTAGTAATGAGCTTTCCCCGGAATTTGTCCAATCTGAAGGTGTCCCCCAGGGTTGTGTTCTGAGCACAACTCTCTTTCTCCTTGCTATAAATAATCTGGCATCTGTTCTCCCATCCGATATTTGGTCATCGCTCTATGTGGATGACTTTGCTATAGCTTGTGCAGGTGCTGACTGTCACCTCATTGCAGTTTACCTCCAGCATGCCATCAACCGGGTTTCTGATTGGGCCACTACTCACGGGTTTAAATTTTCTAATGGCAAAACTCATCAAATTATGTTTACTAGACATTCAGTGGTCTCTGATCATTCATTGTACCTATACGGCTCACGTATCCCAGAACGTGATACAGTCAGGTTTCTCAGCCTCCTGTTTGACTGTAGATATTCCTGGAAACCTCACATTACCTCTCTGAGGCCGACTTGTCATAGCCGGCTGAACCTCCTTAAAACCCTCACACATCTTTCATGGGGGCTGATCGTAGAACTCTCCCTTCGCTACATTCAGCCCTAATTTTATCAAAACTCGATTATGGTGACCAGATATATTCGGCAGCCTCTCCTGCTACTCTTTCCAGCCTTAATCCCATCCATCACCAGGAGTTAAGCTTATGCCTTAGTGCTTTTTGTTCTTCCCGGTGAAGAGCCTCTAAGTGAAGCGAACATTCCATCCTTGTCCGATCGTCGTGATGCACATTGCATTCCTATTATGTTCGCTCTCATGACCTCCAAATCCTTCCATGTATAGGATTGTCACAGATGTTAGTAGACTTTCATTATTTGTTCAATCGCCCCTGTTTACTTCGTCCCTTTTCTCTTCGTCTGCATTCACTCTTGTCTTCCCTTCAGATTCCGCCTTTATATGTTCATGTGGCTTACACTTTCCTCTACCCCTTGGGAAGTTCCTGATGTCTGTGTCTGTTCTATTACTCTACCTTGTGCGAAGGCCCAACTACCTAGGCGGCTTCTCGCTCTTTTTCTAGACCACTTCCGTTCTCATTCCCATGCCATCGCAGTATACACTGATGGTTCAAAGTCATCTGACGGTGTCGGATTCCAGCAGTCTTCCCGGACAACGTCGTGCGGGCATCTATTTACCTTCGGCTAGCATCTTTATGGCTGAATTGTATGCCATTCTTGTGGCACTTATCCGTATTGCATCTGTGCCTGTGTCACCATTTGTGGTTGTTTCAGACTCCCTTAGTGCTTTACAGGCTATCCGTAAAATTGATACACCTCACCCCCTAGTTCTTCGTATCCACCTTTGGTTACACCATATCTTTAGCAAGCACAAAGATATTGTTTTTGTTGGGTCCTGGTCATGTTGACATACAGGGCAATAAACAGGCAGACACTGCTGCACAGTCAGCAGTACATGACCTTCCAGTTTCATATAGAGGTGTTCCTTTCCACGGACTATTTGCGGTCATTGATACCCACCTTCGCACCAGTTGGCAACAATGCTGGTCTGATCTGCTAAATAACAAACTTCATTCTATTAAACTGATTATAGGTTTCTGGCCTTCTTGTCACCAATGTCGGGTTGGGAGCTACACTCTCCCGTCTTCGCATCGGCCACACTCGTCTTACTCACGGGTATCTCATGGAGGGCTCCCTGCCCCTCTCTGTGAGCATTGTCAGGTTCAGTGTCTGTTCGACATATTCTGTTGGACTGCTCCTTCTATCACGAGCACGCAGAATTTACCTCCAACGGCATCTTGCTCTGCGGCCCTTTCTTTACCTTCCTTCTTGCAGATGGACCCTCCTTTAATCCTGACTCTCTTGTTGACTTTTGAGAAACTGACACTACACAAACTCTGAAGATTATACCTCTAGCACCTCCCTCAGTCCCTTCTACCTCGATCTCTTGCTACCCTCTATCCCTGCACTATCCACCGTCATGCTGCACTCCATACCCTACTAATCATCCATCTCCCTCTTGCAACCCATTCTCCCTGCATCCTGCAATAACCTGCAGTGCTGTATAACCCTTGTGGTTTAGTGTTTCTATTTGATTATAATAATAATAATATGGCTGTCTCTCATCTACGCCTTCAAGGGAGACTCTCCAGTACTTCCTATTCTCCTTGCTAAACGTCCCCCTGCTTCTGGGTCCCAACCCCCACAGCTTCCTCTGGTCACCCCATCCTCAGTCACCCTGTCTCAAATTCTTTTGCTGTCCTAGGCTCTGAGGTCCCTACCTGGCACCCCATACTGTTCTCACCTTCTTCTACCCCACTCGCACAGTTCTGTGTCTACACCCCTCGTCCAACACCTCCTCCTCACCACCCTCTTCTTCTCAGAAGTCTGGCAAAACAAAACCATTGTTAAACTCTCCTCTCTCCCTCCTTCCTTCTCCATCCTGCACATTTTCCTTCCATGTTCTATGCCTGGTTTCTCATCTCCAACTAGTTCTGTTACGTGTGTGGAGGTTCATCCTCCTCGTTTGATACCTTCATCTCCTGTCCCCTCCCAAGTTTCTTCCTCTACTGCCCCTTCCCAGGTTGCTTCCATTCATGTCCTCTCCCAAACCCTTCGACAGTTTCTTCTTCCATTTCCGCACTCCCTACTTTAGTACAGTCCATAGTCTCCCCGATTGTTGCTCATCTCCCTCCTCCTTCCATCTCTAATGTGGTCCGCATCCTGCATCTTTGTCTTCGAAGCGCTGGAAGCTATCGCAGAATATATTACTGAGACTGGAACGTTGATGGACACTCCACCTCCGGTTCCTCCTCCTCTCTCTTCTCTGTCTACACAACTCTTTCCTTCACGTCTCACTCCTTCTCTGCTTACAAGTCTTCCGCTGGCTCCACACGTGGACTTTTCTAACCCTCCTAGTCCATAGATACCTCTACCTTCGACTTGTATCCTCTTCATAAATCATGGTTTATTTGCAGTGGAATATCCAAGGCCTCAAGGGAAACCGGGTGAGCTTCAGGTGTTGCTCTTCCAGTTTTCCCTGTTGAAGTCTGTTTACAAGAACCCAAATTACACTCCGCTGTCATCTGTCCTTTTCTGGCTATGATTTATTATATTCATCGGATCTTTTTTTCCCATGTAACCTTTAACGAAAGTGCTCTTCATATATGCATTGGTATTCCTTACCATCAGTTCTATGTTCATTCTT
>WNWK01037222.1:0-18647 GCA_009830355.1 Cherax destructor | reverse complement strand
GAGGACAATTCATTGCCTAACATGCCTGCTGGTGACCTTCAAGGAGTGGTGAAGCATTTTAAAGTTGATGATGCTGTGTATGCAAGGAACTTTGGGAAAGGTGACCCTTGGTTAGAAGGAAAAATTGTGGAGGTATTAGGGGTTAGGAATTATAAAGTGTTAATTAGAGGGTTTGGTAACATGATATGGAAAAGGCATATAGATCAGCTCATGCCAAGGTTTAGGAGTGGAGAACAACCACTGATTCCAACAGTACCAGAAGCAGTAAGGAGTGGTTTAAAGGAACTGCCCACAACAGATAATAATGGTAATAAACTTAAAGAGCAGGTTAGCATACAGGAAGAACCTCCTGGGAGGTTTGATAAGGGGACCAGCCGGGTGAGAGAAGAGGAGGCACCTCAGGACAGTGCAAACCCTCCAATTCTCCGGCGTTCCAGCAGAGTTGTCAAACCTCCAGATAGGTTGGATTTATAAGTTGGATGATATAATGTAATTTAGAAAAGGAGGAATGTAAGGGGTTGGGAGCAGTAGGGGATTGAATACTATGTTTGTTTGGTTCAGTCATTTATACGTAATTGTTTTGTTATTGTCGTTGTTGTTATGGAGCGGCCTTAGAGAGTACATGGTTTTAGTTACTCTGGGTTTTACTAACCTACAACTACTACAATATTGTAGGGAAATAATAATAATAAATAATAATAATAATTGCTGTGGAGTGCTCTAAATGTCAGCTACCAAATACTGATGACATTTAAAGTGCTCCAGATCAATTATTATAAATTATTATTCTAAAAATAATAAATGCTATTTTTGCATTTGTTCTTATAACAAGAGTGATTTAGTTTAGTTAGTTTGATATCTTTATTATGCACCCCATACCCATCCTGTGGGCGGTAGTCAAAAGATTACAGAGGTACATAATGGGTCCAGGGACTGGATCTCAAAGTTTGATAGCTGAGCAAGTTACAAAGGTAATGAACTCAGATGGTCACAATCATGACAAGCTACAAAGGTATTTGCAGATTACAGAGGTATATATAGGGTCCAGAGACTGGGCCCCAAAGTTTTGATAGCTGAACAAGGTACAATGGTAAGGAATTCACTAGTTACAAGGTAATGAATCATGTAAGTAAATATACTTACGTCTGTACATGGTTGCACTCATGAACAAATTATAAAGCAATGAGCAATCTATTAGTCTACACCCAGCCACAACTGTAATGAGTTATTGGTGCAAATTTTAATTGTTGGGTCACACACACACACATATACATATACACATACATATACACACACACATGCACACACATACATGTATATACATACACATATACACATACACACATATATACATACACACACACACACACACACACACGTGTCAATGCTTTATTTACAGGGAGCAAAGTCAGGGTATTTTTCCAGAATGGACTGTAATATACCACTGTGGATAAAATACTTTGACATATCTTGAACATTTCTGAGTGAGTAGTCTCTGAATTCATTAATTTTATCGCACTCCAGTACATAATGACTCAGGGTGTGACAATAATCCAACTGGCAAAGTTTACATCTTGTTTGGTCTACATCTGGTGGTGGTGATTTAACCTGTAAAAGATACAGTGGTACCTCGAGTTACGATATTTTTTCGTTCGAGAATGCTGTTCAAGTGCCATTACCAAACGAATTTATCCCCATAAGGAATAATGTAAAATAGACTAGTCCTTTTACACCCCCAAAAATATACCTACAAAAGCATTTAAAAAAATAAACTTACATAAAAGGGCGATTTTGGGGACCATCGTAACTCGAGGTACCACTGTACTTGTAACCCAGCCGGAGGCGGGCGGTAGTGACATCCAAGAGTCTGCTTATTTTGTTGGGTGATTTAGGCATGTTTACCCTGATGTAAACATCTTTTATGGTCTGCCTGCTCTCTTACCCCACTCATATAATATGGCATATATTATTCATTTCAGCATCTTTATTACAGTTCTAGGGTATTTATCATGTTTCTGATATCAATTTGGAATAAATGTAATAACCTTTATTTAGTACATTCATTACTTACTGCTTCCTTAACCTATTGAACCATGAACAATCATAACACGCATGAAAACATAGTAAAATATTGTACTATATAGTACTATATACATACATGTTATACAGTAGTTTAATAACAAATAATGAACGAAGAAAACACTCGGTGAGTGAGTGGTGGGCGGGCTGGCTGCCGGGTCGGAAGGAAGGTAGTAGGGACGCTCGGGTGGTGGGAAACTTAAATATGATTTGGTGAGTGGGAATTTGGCGGCTGGGAATTTGGCGGCCGGGAATTCGTGAATGTGTGAAGCCCGCAAAAGTGGAAAACGTGAATGTTGAGGGAGACCTGTACTAACATCTGTGACAATCCTATACATGGAAGGATTGTGGAGGTCATACACCCAGCCACAACTGTAATGAGTTATTGGTGCAAATTTTAATTGTTGGGTCACACACACACACATATACATATACACATACATATACACACACACACACACACACACATACATGTATATATATATACACATACACACATATATACATACACACACACGTGTCAATGCTATATTTACAGGGAGCAAAGTCAGGGTATTTTTCCAGAATGGACTGTAATATACCACTGTGGATAAAATACTTTGACATATCTTGAACATTTCTGAGTGAGTAGTCTCTGAATTCATTAATTTTATCGCACTCCAGTACATAATGACGCAGGGTGTGACAATAATCCAACTGGCAAAGTTTACATCTTGTTTGGTCTACATCTGGTGGTGGTGATTTAACCTGTAAAAGATACTTGTAACCCAGCCGGAGGCGGGCGGTAGTGACATCCAAGAGTCTGCTTATTTTGTTGGGTGATTTAGGCATGTTTACCCTGATGTAAACATCTTTTATGGTCTGCCTGCTCTTTTACCCCACTCATATAATATGGCATATATTATTCATTTCAGCATCTTTATTACAGTTCTAGGGTATTTATCATGTTTCTGATATCAATTTGGAATAAATGTAATAGATAGATAACCTTTATTTAGTACATTCATTACTTACTGCTTCCTTAACCTATTGAACCATGAACAATCATAAAACGCATGAAAACATAGTAAAATATTGTACTATATAGTACTATATACATACATGTTATACAGTAGTTTAATAACAAATAATGAACGAAGAAAACACTCGGTGAGTGAGTGGTGGGCGGGCTGGCTGCCGGGTCGGAAGGAAGGTAGTAGGGACGCTCGGGTGGTGGGTAACTTAAATATGATTTGGTGAGTGGGAATTTGGCGGCTGGGAATTTAGCGGCCGGGAATTCGTGAATGTGTGAAGCCCGCGAAAGTGGAAAACGTGAATGTTGAGGGAGACCTGTACTAACATCTGTGACAATCCTATACATGGAAGGATTGTGGAGGTCATGAGAGCAAACATAATAACGAAGGCAATGTGCATCACGACGATCAAACAAGGATGGAATGTTTGCTTCTACATAGAGGCTCTCAGCTGGGGAAGAACAAAAAGCACCAAGGCATAAATGCAGGGGAGGCCGCCAAATATATCTGGTCACCATAATCGAGTTTCGATAAAATTAGGGCTGAATGCAGGCGAAGGAGAGTTCTATGATTAGCCCCCCATGAAAGATGTGCTAGGGTTTTAAGGAGGTTCAGCCGGCTATGACAAGTTGCCTTCAGAGAGGTAATGTGAGGTTTCCAGGACAATCGATGGTCAACCAGGAGGCCGAGAAACCTGACTGTATCACGTTCTGGGATACGTGAGCCGTATAGGTACAATGGATGATCAGAGACCACTGAACGTCTAGTAAACGTGATTTGGCGAGTTTTGCCACTAGAAAATTTAAACCCTTGAGTGGTGGCCCAATCGGAAACCCGGTTGATGGCATGCTGGAGGGAAACTGCAATGAGGTGACAGTCAGCACCCGCACAAGCTATAGCAAAGTCATCAACATAAAGCGATGACCAAATATTGGATGGGAGAACAGATGTCAGAATATTTATAGCAAGGAGAAAGTGTTGTGCTCAGAACACATCCCTGGGGGACACCTTCAGCTTGGACAAACTCCGGGGAAAGCACATTACTAACCTGGACACGGAAATGTCTTTCAGTTAAGAAGGCTTTAAGGAAAAATGGTAGATTGCCTCGGAGGCCTAAGGAGCGGACCTGGGCCAAGATATTATACCTCCAAGTTGTGTCATAAGCCTTCTCAAGGTCAAAAAAGATGGCGATAACTGAGTGGTTATTAGCAAAGGCATTACGAATATACGTATCCAAGCTCAGTAAGGGGTCAATGGCAGAATGGCCCTTTCGGAGGCCTAAGGAGTGGGCCTGAGCCAAGATATTATACCTCCAAGTTGTGGCATAAGCCTTCTCAAGGTCAAAAAAGATGGCGATAACTGAGTGGTTATTAGCAAAGGCATTACGAATATACATATCCAAGCTCAGTAAGGGGTCAATGGCAGAATGGCCCTTACAAAAGCCATATTGACTAGTGGAGAGACTACTGTGCGTCTCTAAATACCACATCAAACGTCTATTAACTAGACGTTCCATCACCTTGCAAACTGCACTGGTAAGAGCGATGGGACGGTAGTGGGACGTATCATGTCCCGTAGTACCCGGTTTGCAAAAAGGGAGAACAATAGCAGACTTCCACAGCTGGGGAAGAACTCCTTGTGACCATATAAGATTAAAGAGTCATAAGAGGACTGCAAGAGCTGACTGATGTAAATGCTATAGTATACGAATATGTATGCCGTCTGGCCCAGCTGCCGATGATCGGCAAGCGGAGAGTGTTGCCTCCAGTTCTTGAACGGTAAAAGGCACTGTTATGTTATTTTCCCTTACTTTATCATCAGGGTTCTCCTACATGTACTAGTGTGGGGGTTAACTTTACTTAAAGGTCTTATTGTCTAGTGATACTTACACTCATGATTCTGTGCTGCATCTGAAAAAAACTTCACCAGCCCTCTCCATGGGTTATTTAACCCTTAAACTGTCCACACGTAGATATACGTTCACGTGCGTAGCTGACCGACTATTTTTAGAAAAAAATAAATTGTTCTTTTTCTTTAAAATGAAGAGTGCATTTTGTTTGTCATTCCCACATGTTGTAATACTGCACACAATGAGTGCATAGACCCATTCTCTAATCTTTAGGCAACTCAGGCTTATCATGGCAAGGTTAAAAGCATTTGAAAAAAAACGTAGATCTACGTTCGGGGCAGTACGCACGCGAACGTATATCTACATTTGGACAGTTTAAGGGTTAAACCACCATTATAAAAATAATTCTTTTATTCAGAGATACACTATTTATATATATATATATATTTACAATAGTCAGATCTTATTCATAACATGACCTATATCAGTCACATGTTACTAGCATCCCCAAACCACATGGCATGGTCCACCTCCACTCTTAATCCTTTCAGGGTCCAGAGGCCAAATTTCAGAGGGTGCACCAGTGTCCAAGAATTTAAAAAAAAAAAAATCTAATTTTTTCTTATGAAATGGTAGAGAATCTTTTTTCTGAAGGTAATAAAACAAAAAGTACGAAATTTGATTGAAAATTGACGAAATTATGCTCTCGCAAATTTTGATGTGTCATTGATATTTACGCATCAGTGATTTTGCCGAATTTGACTGCAATTTTAGGCCAATTACATTATTCCAGTCGACCAAATTCTTAGCTATTTCACTAGTATTACTTCTAATCTATTGATTGAGCACAAGAAATTGCCCTGTCAACTGTTTCAACTTCAAAATAAAGTGATTGGAAATTGGAAATTTAGCCAATTTAACTCAAAGTTCAAAATATTCCAATTTCAAAATAAGATGCAGAATAAACAATGCAGGCATTCCTGGCACTAAACTAACATTTCCTCTGTTCATTAGTTACGTTTTCAGTCTTTACAAATGAATTCCATTTTTATTTTTTATGCACATAATGAATTTTTATTCAAACCAAAAAAATGGAAGATTTACTGTTATGCAATATTGTAATAATTGTACAAATAATATCACCACATTTGTGAACATATATTAGACCCACCAGCTGGCGCGTATTAGACGTGTGAGGTCATTTGTTTACTCTTGAACATTGGCAAAAATTTAACATTTCCGCTACTTTGAGCTCAGTTTCAAGCCATTTCCAGTAATAAAACCAATCAAAATCATCTCTATATCTGTAATATATCTTCCATTCTATCAAATGAGACCAAGAAATCGCAAATACATTTATAAAAAGTATACAAAAAAACACTGCAAAGTCGCTGTTTTAATAGAAAATTACAGTTTCAGTTTTTTTTTTCTCTCATTATGCACTTTGTGCTGCAGGATTTGTTTTATGTGGTACACACTTACCACATAGATGTATTCTCTCATATCTAGGCCCAAATTTACTGATCAAAGCTTATCTGAGTGAGCTGAGCTCATGACGTAGAACTACGGTTTGGACCCTGAACTCAAAGCCGTAGAACTACGGCACAGACCCTGAAAGGGTTAATACCCCATTTCCTCAACATCACTCCTACCCTCAGTGTCTTGACACACTATAACTCATAGGTTATGCTGGCTGCTTCAATTTAAACCATATCCCTCTTACCTCTGGCACACCATTCTGCCCAGTAACAAATATAAGATAAGAGAGCCACCAGCACTAGCTTCCTGCAGCCATCTTGGGAAGTGAGAAAGAGGGAGGAGTTTCTCCCACTTCAAAACACACAAAACAAAAGACTGTTGTCTTGCACAAACTGCATGCACCCACAATACATTTTATTTACTTACAATGAGACATGCAACTTTATAAACTACTTTTTTCAATGTGTGTATTTATAACTTATTTTATTGAGAAAATCAGATTTAACTCAGCTTCTTCTAGTCTAAAAGAGTGGCCTGCCCTTCTTGACATTTAAGCAGTAATTCTGATTAATTCAATATAATTAGGCATTCATGTTACTTAATTTACATCAATACATGTTGGGTCCTATAGCCCCATAACAGGCACATTATAAGAATCTTCTTCGAGAGAAGAAAAATCTAAGGGCTTTAACTCGCTGGCAGACTTAGAAGAAAGGAACGAGGGGCATAGATGGAGCCCCTGAGAAATGCGGACCAGATGATTACCAATTTCAGTGGCAACAGCAAGAGGATGTGCTATATTGATACCGGCAACCTGAAGACCAGGAGCCGGGTTGGGAGAGAATTTACCACTCAATTTCCACACTTTCTTCCAGACTACACTCATCGAAGAAGCCGAAGTGATGGTAGAAACGTAATCCCACCAGCAAGTGCGTTTAGCATCACGTATGACATGGCGAGCAATTGCTCTCCTCTTCTTAAAATCAAGGAGTCTCTCTGTTGTTCTGAAAGAAAGAATGAGTTTGAGGATCAAAATGGGTGGGAGTGCCCGTATTTATAAACATGGAGGGGGAGAGAAGCAAGAAATGCCTCCAACTGAACGCCACGGGAGTCACAGTGTAACCCCCCCCAGAGAAAATGGTGTGCTTTAAAATCGCCAAGTAACAGAAGGGGTGGCGGCAAGGAAGAAACCAGAAAAGCAACATCTGGGATAGACAATGCCCGAGAAGGGGAGAGATACAAAGAACAGAATGTATTCCACTTATTCAAGTGGATACGGGCTGCAGTGTAATGGAGAGAAGAATGAACATAGAGCTGATGGTATAGAATACCAGTGTGTATAAGAAGAGCACTTTCGTTAAAGGTTCCATCGGAAAAAGGATCCAATGAATATAATAAATCATAGCCCGAAAAGGGATGGATAACAGCGGAGTGTAATTTGGGTTCTTGTAAACAGACACCAACAGGGGAAAACTGGGAGAGCAACACCTGAAGCTCACCCCGGTTGCCCCTGAGGCTTCAGATATTCCACTGCAAATAAGCCACCATGATTTATGAAGAGAAAGATACAAGTCGAAGGTAGAGGTATCTATGGACTAGGAGGGTTAAAAAAGTCCATGTGTTGAGGCAGCGGAAGACTTGTAAGCAGAGAAGGAGTGGGACGCTGTGAAGGAAGGAGTGGTGTAGACAGAGAAGAGAGAGGAGGAGGAACCAGCGGTGGAGCAGTGTCCATCAATGTTCCAGTCTCCGTAATATATTCTGCGATAGCTTCCAGCGTTTTGGAAGACAAAGATGCAGGATGCGGGACCACATTAGAGATGGAAGGAGGAGGGGGATGAGCAACAATTGGGGAGAGGGGTGAGGAAATGGAAGAGGAAACTGTCAAAGGGGTTTGGGAAGGGACAGGAGTAGAAGTGACCTGGGAAGGGGCAGTAGAGGAAGAAACTTGGGAGGGGACACGGGATGAAGATATTGAATGAGGAGGAGGATGAACCTCCACACACGTTACAGAACTAGTTGGAAGTGAAGAACCAGGCACAGAAACTGGGAAGGAAAAATGTGCAGGTTGGAGAAGGGAAGGAGGGGTGAGAGGAGAGTTTAACAATGGGGATTTTTTGGTGGGTGAGGGTGGGTAGACACAGAACTGTGCGAGTGACTAGAGGTAGAGGTGAGAACAGAAAGGGGTGCCGAGGTAGGGACCTTGGAGCCTAGGACAGCAAAAGAATTCGAGACGGGTGACTGAGGATGGGGTGACTACAGAGGAAGCTGCAGGAGTTGGGACTCCAGAAGAGGGGGGACGTTTAGCAACACGAGAATAGGAAATACGGGGAAGTCTCCCTTGAGACAGCGGATTTCACGCTCATTTAAGTACACTTGACAATGGCAAGAGTAAGATGGGTGCGCCTCACGACAATTAAGGCAAGAGGGAGGTAGACTACAAGAAGGACTGTCATGGTCGTCGGCACCACAGACTGGGCATTTGGCCATGGACCTGCAATATTTCACTGGAAAGTTCATGGCAGTCAAATATTAAACGAGCTATATTGCAAGGATATTGTCTTTGCCTACAGGCAGGGAGGACGAAAGTGTCAACTTTGAGGATAGGGAAGTCTTGGAGCTCAAGCTACTCCAGAATGTCATCACCACATGTCTGGAAATTCCGTTATACAATGGTGTGGGGTAAAATGACAGTACCACTACAAGAATTGAGAGAATGATGTTTTTCAATAGTGATAGGGATAGTATCTATGGTCGTAAGGAGAGAAAGATCGCGAGCTTGGCCAGCATTCTGGACCGTGATGATGCGAGTGCCGCTCTTGAGAGCGTGAAAGGAGATATCTTTACCTACATGGCATAGGAGAGCCTTACCAATACTATGATCAGAAAATATAGGCAGTAAAAGAAGTCGATCTTAGCGTAAAAAACTTTGTCCATTGTGTAGTGTGAAACAAAGTGTTTAAGGGGAGTGCGTGGCGAGCTGGTCGTTTCTGAAATGAATGAGAATACAGTGTCGAATCGTCATGTAAGGGTCTTGGTCGTTTAGATGTGGGACCGGAGTTGGTCCGACGTGGGACGGGGAAGCAACCCGAAAATTGCCGCACTATAGAGGGAGAAGCCAGAAGCATAGTCAAAGAAGAGTGGAAGTCAGACGTATCAAAGGGGCCAGTCGGAACCCCGGTACCTGAAGCAGGTGACGAACCGGCACCAGCAAGAGGTACAGGGGTATTGGAAGTGTCTGAAGAGTGATTCAAGAACGAGGTAGGGTCAGGAAGGGGCCCGGGGGTAGTAGGTTCACGGATTGGGTCGTCCATGGTTAGGTTACTTCTTTCTCTTCATTTTTAATAAAAAAAAAGAAAGAAGAAAAGAAAAATAAAAAGAAAAAAAAGAATAAAAAAGGGGGAAACGTGGAGGAATAGCTCCCAGGAGGAATGAAAGGGGTGTAAATCCCCCTCCGTGCCTAAGAGGACTTCAGCACCGCAAGTAGTGCAGATGCGGCATGGAACCCGTGCCATACCCTACCCTTCATGCCAGTAAACCAGCAATCCGGGATAGCAACCTCACATCCACTGAGCCACCTCGGTGGACAAAAGAGAGGGCGGCCAGACACCCACCACAAAGCATACCTCCTTCGGCCACCACCCCCGGAATCCGAAAGGTGGCCTCCAGAGATATGCCCGTCGCTCGAAAGACACCCAAAGTCACCCCCCGGGAGACCGGAGAGGGATCGGGACATCCCCAGGTGATCCAGATTCCATGACAAACTACACCACTGCCAAGAACCTCAATGGAATGGGATGGACCATGGTACCCTTCCCCCTACCTAGGAACCAGAATGCCTGTGGAGAGAATCCCACAGGTTAAAAACGGGAAGGGAATAAGGGAGGGATGAGGAGGAGAAGGAGGAAAGGGAAAAGGGAGGTTGGGGAAGATGGGATAGGGGAGGGAGGATTGGGGGGTAATTAGGTTCAGTCTGAGGAAGAAGACCAAGAGGTCCAATTCCTCAGACCAAGAGCCTCTTCACCACGGCAAGGAGCCCCCCTTGAAGAGGATCAGGTCACAAACGTTGTCAATACAGTGGGCCCTCGGTTTTCTTACAGCTCCCAACTCGAACAATTATGTAAGTGTATTTTTGTAAGTGTTTTTGTAAGTGTATTTTTGTGGGTCTGAAACGACTAATCTAATTTACATTCGTCCTTATGGGAACAAATTCGTTTGGTAACGGCACTCGAACAGCATTCTGGAAAGAATTATCGACGAAAACCGAGGGTCCACTGTAATGGATCACATTGTACTGAATTTGTCTCTTGTTTTTCATCATGTCAGTATTTTATGTCAAGTACCCCAATGGAAATAAGTCTGACTTTTTTGGGGTTATCCTAGGTAATTTACACACATGTTACTAGTATGATAATTTCTGTAACTGTATTTATGTGTACCTGTACCTAAATAAACTTACTTCTCTGCAGATAGTAAGTGTATTAACCAAGGTGTTGTTTATCTCAGATAACCTTTCCTGGAGTAAAGCAGCGGACCTTTCACATCTTGGTGCAGTACTTGTACACAGACACTGTCCCGACACTCAAGATCCGTGAGTGTCTTCCCATTGTAGAGCTCGGCAACCGCTTGTGTCTTCCGCGTCTCATATCCTTAGTTGAGATTGAGATCATTGACCTCTTCCAGCGAGTGATCCAGGCTGGAGGTGATGTCAGTGAAGACTGTATTTACCTTCTGGAGCCTCTACAGGTAAGCTTTTGTAACAGTCACTTTATTTTTAGCTTTGTAATTTATTCCATACCTACATGGCAGTGTTGAAGGGAGGAGGAGGAGGTGAGAGACTTATTCATTGGCAGGGGCTAGGTAGACTAACCAATATGTCTGTTAGACCAGAGGGGATTGTTGTTATTATTGTCAATTTTTATTATTACTAATCTTTATTATTATTATTATTATTATTATTATTATTATTATTATTATTATTATTATTATTATTATTATTATTATTATTATTATTATTATTATTATTATTATTATTATTATTATTATTATTATTATTATTATTATTATTATTATTATTATTATTATTATTATTATTATTATTATTATTATTATTATTATTATTATTATTATTATTATTATGTTATATATTTTTTAAATCAACAGCCATCTCCTGCCAAGGTAGTGTGTCCCAAAGAAGAAAAGTCACAATCATTCATTTATTTGCTGT
The DNA here is from genome assembly GCA_009830355.1 of Cherax destructor. Taxonomy (NCBI): domain Eukaryota; kingdom Metazoa; phylum Arthropoda; class Malacostraca; order Decapoda; family Parastacidae; genus Cherax; species Cherax destructor. Next base: position 7,003 of record WNWK01037222.1, on the reverse strand, counting down.
CTTTCTAGAAATGTGCTGATATTGCAAGCACTTCTCCTCTACCTCCAGGACTCAAGTCTGGATAGCAAGTTTCCCTGAATCCCTTCACAAAAATTGCCTTTCTCACACTCCAACAGCCTGTCCAATGTCCATTGAAAGCAACTTGTCTCCACATTCACTTCTGTCTAACACACTCACATAAGCCTGCTGGATGCTCAAGCCTCTAAAATTCAAAGCCTCTTTTACCCCCTCTTTCCAATTCTTCCTGGGACAGCCACTTTCCCTCCTACCTTCCACCCAAATTTATACACTTTCTTCATCGACCTATCCCTCTCCATCTTTTCTACATGTCCAAACCATCTCAACTACCCTTTCTCACATATGACATCCTCACTGCCTCTAGCCTCCTCCTCCTCCTCCTCGCTGCAGCATTTAAAACTTACTTCACACCCATAAAAAGGTATTGGTACCACTATACTTTAATACATTTCCTTTTTTGCCTCCATAGATAAAAATCTTTTCACAGATACTTCAACACACCACCCACCTTTTTTTCCCCTCATCTGTTTTACGGTTCACCTCGTCTTACGTAGGTCCATCTGCTGACATGTCCATTCCCAAATACCTAACTACTTCCACTTCCTCAATAGTTCCTCCCTCCAATATGATATTCAATATATCATTGCCTTGTAAAATGCTTAGTCTGTTGGAGTCAAACAGCACCAAGGGAATGGGAGAGGAGAGACATAATCAGCTTTGATCCAAGGAAGGTGAAGGCAAATTTAAATCATTATCTCAAGAACCCTTCACTGGCATCAAAGCACTTGTTGGGTAGACCAGAGTGAAGATGAGTAATATGAGTGGTGTCTAAGATATGACATGTTGTATGTAAGCAAGGAGCTCAGGAAAACCAGCTGGGAAAGACAGTACTTGTACTCAGAAAGTCAGGTAATTAGAGTACATTTCAGTGGGTCAACACTGGATAGCAATATTTGTGGCTTTCAGAAAAGGCAGCCTGAGTATGAGTTATAGTGTATGTTTTCTTCTCTGGATCATCCATCCTGGGTGGGAACAACAAATAATCTCTGTATATCTTTGTAAATTATGCAAAGAATTCAGAGCGTGGTGATTAGAAGATGATGTTGAGGTGGTGTGGGCATTTAGAGTGGATGGAGCAGGATAGGATGACTAAATAGGTATATAAATTGGAGGTAGAAGGAAGGAGTAGGGGTTGTCCCAGGAAGGACTGTACAGACAGGGTAAAGAGGTTTTGACTCCTAGGTGTGTCATATCGGAGTAAGTCAGGTGGTTTTTATTACCTGACACACTGTTGGAGTGTGAGCAAGATAACATTCATGAAGGGATTCAGTTTTAAAAGCTGGATAGCCAGACTTGAGTCCTGGAGGTGGAATGTACAATACCTGCACTGTAGAGGGGTGAAGATGTTGCCGTTTGAAAGGTCATCTGATGTGATATGAACATACTTCTGGCAACACAGTAATTAAGCAAATGATAGTGAATGTGTTTCCTCTTTTTTGGATACCCTACCTTGGTGGAAGATGGCTAATAAATTATATAAATCTTTGTAAAAAAAAAAAAAAATTCTCCCTTTACATAACTGATGATCTCAAGGTCTTCAAACCATAACTAAGGGGGTTTCCGTGCAGTTGATGTAATGCTATCCAACTTTAGTGCAAATGATGTATCACATGGAAATAAATATTGATTGATTGATTAAAAAAGTGTCAAATCTGAATACTGTGGCTTGTCACTTGACCATCTGATGAGTTTTTCCAAAACAGATGCACAATGCTGACCAGTTAGTGGAGTGGTGCTTGACCTGCATGGCAACTAATTACAATCATGTATGTCACAAGCATGCCAAGCAGCTGAGGTCACTGCACCCAGAGAACCAGGCATACCTGAACAGGCACAGATGGCCTCCTGTCTGGTTAGTTCTCAAATTTATTTATATACTATTATTTACTGTTCTTCAATAACTCCAGTGATAACATTTCTCTTCTAATATGTATGTACAGTACTATACTGACTAATAGTAGTTTCCAGATATATTTGGGTAGATTTTAGGTTTTACCTTGCCAAATATGCTATGCATAACAGGGGCTTTCCAGGAGTACTATGAAATGTCATCCACTCCTGTAAAACTATATCTCTTGTGAAAATATAGACAGACATGTATAATGGCAGAAGATAAATGGTGTGATGATACCAACAAGTTGTGGATAAAAGCATTTAGGTAAAAGGACACATGTGAAACTAATGAGACATTGTATTGTGTCACATTAGTAGCGTTTGTCTCCTTTTTCCTAACATTCTGTCGTTAATTCTACCAACATTATTACACTTATGTAAAGTTCAGGACTTTTCTTAAAGGAAACACTTAGTGTATTAGGATAGACACTTCCTTTAATAAATGCCGTGAAGTGTACATATGTGTCTGTATTGGCCAGTGTGAGTGCAAAGACACACACAACAAGCATATACAGTGGACCCCCAGAAATCGAACATTCTTCATTCCAGAATGCTGTTCAAGTGCTGTTACCAAACAAATTTATTCCAATAAGGAATGATGTAAATTAGATTAGTCCCTTTCAGATCCCCAAAAATACACCTATAAAAGCACTTACAATAATAAACTTACATAAAAGGGCGAGTTGGGAGTGTTCGATTTCCGAGGGTCCATTGTACAGGGACGTTAAAGCTCTACCCTGAGCAAAACACTGCTCTAGTAGAAGTTTATTTAGCATATTGTAACTTCATTACCACAGCTTTTCTAGATGTTACATGATAGTTATTTGCATCATGAATGACCTAAGTTGTACTGAGAGATTATAAGCAGAAGCTCTCTGCATGGATAGCAGCCAAACTATTGTCAATATATGACAAGAAAGGAAAAGTGTGCAGAAGTAGCTTGTTTTAGAGTAAAATACATACCATTTTTGGTATGCACTTTACTGCCTAAAGTTACAGAAATAATACACAAATAACCTATGACTACATTTCAGTTCGACTTGAACCGAAATGTCGTCATATGTTTCACTCTTCACTCTATGTGCGGGTTATTTGTGGATTGTTCCAGTCATGGTATTGTGTCTTTTTATTTTTTACAAGAATAACTTACATGACTTGAATTCCTAGAGTGTATTTCAGTACAGAGTTGGTTCCTAAGATCATCTTTATTAGAGAATTAATTTACAGTGATGGAGTGAATGATGGTGCAAGTTTTTCTTTTTCGGGCCACCCTACCTTGGTGGGAAACGGCTGATCTGTTAATAAAATAAAATAAATAATTTACAGGTGTACAGCTTTAAGTAATTTTTCAGCATCATACATAAAAGGAATAAGGTGAAGTTGTAGACAGTTGCCAGTCTACAAGTGAAGTTGTAGCCAGTTGTTAGTCTACAAGGTGAAGTTGTAGCCAGTTATTAGTCTACAAGGTGAAGTTGTAGCTAGTTGTTAGTCTACAAGGTGAAGTTGTAGCTAGTTGTTAGTCTACAAGGTGAAGTTGTAGCCAGTTGTTAGTCTACAAGGTGAAGTTGTAGCCAGTTGTTAGTCTACAAGGTGAAGTTTTAGACAGTTGTTAGTCTACAAGGTGAAGTTTTAGACAGTTGTTAGTCTACAAGGTGAAGTTGTAGCCAGTTACTCGTTTACAAGGTGAAGTTGTAGCTAGTTGTTAGTCTACAAGGTGAAGTTGTAGCCAGTTGCCACTCTACAAGGTGAAGTTGTAGCTAGTTGTTAGTCTATAAGGTGAAGTTGTAGCCAGTTGCCACTCTACAAGGTGAAGTTGTAGCTAGTTGTTAGTCTACAAGGTGAAGTTGTAGAAAGTTGCTAGTTTACAAGGTGAAGTTGTAGCTAGTTGATAGTCTACAAGGTGAAGTTGTAGCAAGTTGTTAGTCTACAAGGTGAAGTTGTAGCTAGTTGTTATTCTACAAGGTGAAGTTGTAGCCAGTTGTTAGTCTACAAGGTGAAGTTGTAGACAGTTGTTAGTCTACAAGGTGAAGTTGTAGACAGTTGTTAGTCTACAAGGGGAAGTTGTAGACGGTTGTTAGTCTACAAGGTGAAGTTGTAGACAGTTGTTAGTCTACAAGATGAAGTTGTAGACAGTTGTTAGTCTACAAGGTGAAGTTGTAGACAGTTATTAGTCTACAAGGTGAGTTGTAGCCAATTGTTAGGGAACAAAATTAAGTTATAGCCAGCTAGGCTACAAAGTGAAGTTGTAGCCAGCTGTTAGGCAACAAAGTTAAGTTGTAGCCAGCTGTTAGGCAACAAAGTTAAGTTGTAGCCAGCTGTTAGGCAACAAAGTGAAGTTATAGCCAGCTGTTAGGCTACAAAGTGAAGTTGTAGCCAGTTGTTAGGCTACAAAGTGAAGTTGTAGCCAGCTGTTAGGCAACAAAGTGAAGTTATAGCCAGCTGTTAGGCTACAAAGTGAAGTTATAGCCAGCTGTTAGGCTACAAAGTAAAGTTGTAGCCAGCTGTTAGGCTACAAAATGAAGTTGTAGCCCACTGTTAGGCTACAAAGTGAAGTTGTAGCCAGCTGTTAGGCTACAAAGTGAAGTTGTAGCCCGCTGTTAGGCTACAAAGTGAAGTTGTAGCCAGCTGTTAGGCTACAAAGTGAAGTTGTAGCCAGCTGTTAGGCTACAAAGTGAAGTTGTAGCCAACTGTTACTCAACAAAGTGAAGTTGTAGCCAGCTGTTAGGCTACAAAGTGAAGTTGTAGCCAGCTGTTTTTGAACAAAGTTAAGTTGTAGCCAGCTGTTAGTCAACAAAGTGAAGTTGTAGCCAGCTGATATTATCCTAACATCACAAAACTTTGAAAAAGCAATAAATGAAAATACCCATGCACTCTGACCCAAGCCCAGACTCATGGAACTCCGTGTTCATCAAGAACTGCAAGAAGCCCTTTTCACATGCCTCTAGCATTCTATGGAGAGGGAGCATGGATATAGGGGTCATCCCATAGTCACTTAAAACAACAGACATAGTCCCACTCCACAAAGGTGGCAGTAAAGCAATTGCAAAGAATTACAGACCGATACCACTAACATCCCACATCATAAAAATCTTTGAAAGGGTTCTAAGAAGCAAGATCACCTCCCACTTAGATATCCATCAGTTGTACAATCCAGGGCAGCATGGATTTAGAGCAGGTCACTCCTTCCTATCCCAACTACTGGACCAGTATGACATGGTCTTGGATGCTCTGGAGGACAAACAAAATGCAGATGTAGTATACACAGACTTTGTGAAAGCCTTCGACAAGTGCGATCATAGTGTAATAGCACACTAAGTGCGTGATAAAGGAATAACAGGAAAAGTTGGTAGATGGATCTATAACTTCGTAACAAAGAGAACACAAAGAGTAGTAACAGTAAACAGAGTAAAGTCTGAGGCAGCTACAGTGAAAATCTCTGTCCCACAAGGTACAGTACTCTCTCCCATCCTATTCCTCATCCTCATATCCGACAAAGATAGAGATGTAAGCCACAGTACCATGTCTTCCTTTGCAGATGACACCCGAATTTGCATGACAGTGTCATCCATCACAGACACTGCAAGTCTCCAAGCGGACATCAACCAAACCTTTAAGTGGGCCGCAGGAAATAATATGAAATTCAGTGAAGACAAATTTCAATTACTCTGCTATGGAAAACTCAAGGAAATTAAAACTGCATGAGAGTATAAAACAAATTCCAACCACACAATTGCGTGAAAAAATAATGTGAAGGACCTGTAAGTGATAATGGCAGAGGATCTCACCTTCAAAAATCACAACAATGTATCTACCACTTCTGCTAGTAAAATGATAGGATGAGTAATGAGAACCTTAAAAACTAGGAATGCCAAGCCCATGATGATTCTCCTCAAATTGCTTGTTCTCTCTAGGCTGCAATATTGCTGTACACTAACTCACTAACTGCCCCTTTCAAGGCAGGCAAAATTGCAGACCTGGAGAATGTACAGAGAACTTTCACTGCATGTACAGTGCTAGTCACTGCATTATGCCGCCCCTCCCCCACACACGTACCAAAACACAAACACATACCATGAAAGATTATAATATGTATATTTGCACACTTACTGAGGTTTTAACACTTGGTGCTGCGTCCTTTAAACTTAATCATGTCCCTCAGCCATGTAGGAAGACTCTCACTCAAATTCTTGAAGGTTTGGGGAGGTACAGTGGTACCTCGACTTACGTTTTTAATCCGTCAGAGAGGTCATTTCTTAAGACGAAACAAACGTAACACGAATCAATTTTCCCCATAAGAAATAATGGAAATAAATTTAATCCGTCCAAGACTTCCAAAAGTAGTTAAATAAAATATTTTTTAGAACTTTTGGACATTAAATAATACACAATTTAATAAAGAATACATAAATACATGCAAATATTTTACAATAACATGTCACTTACATTTATTGAAGAGTTGTTGATGTGTGGAGGAAGTGAGGAGGGAGAAGGTGGAGTAGTATGCTAGTGTTTGAAGGGAATCCTTCCATTAACACTGCAGGTGGTAAGTTCTTTTCTGGGGTTACTTCCTTTTTCTTTGAATGCCACTAGGACCAGCTTGAGAGTCACTGGACCTCTTTCTAACAACAAATTTGTCCAGGGAGATCTGTGTCTGGCGATTCTTTAAAACATCCCTGAAGTGGGACACCACAGTGTCATTGTACAGGTTGCCAGCACGGCCTGCAACAGCATGGTTAGGGTGATATTCATCCATAAATGCTTGCACATCACTCCATTTGGCACAGATCTCCCTAATCCTTGAAGAAGGCACATTCTTCCATTTTTGTTCCACCTCCACCTCCTCCTCTGAACCATTGTCCTGACCTCTGCTCTCTTGTTCCAGTTGCTGTTGAAGCTCTTGCAGATCTTCAGTGGTTAGCTCTTCCTTGTGCTCCTCCACCAACTGTTCCACATCGTCACCACTCACCTCTAACCCCAAAGACTTGCCCAATTCCACAATTTCTTCCAAAACAGGCTCAGGCTCAGGCTCAGG
>WNWK01037221.1:0-18649 GCA_009830355.1 Cherax destructor | reverse complement strand
AATGCACACACAAATTATTCCTGTTAACATTGTGTTTCTTGAAGGCTCGGGGTTTTTCTGCGTGATCCCCACCACTGGCATTAGCACAAACATGAGAGTTAGCCTCTTTCATAGGCTTTGTCCCGGGCGTGCCTTTTCCTCCTGAGTAATTAAGGTCCTTTTGGATTTTTTTCCCAAAAAACAGGCCTGTTTCATCCATTAAACACTTGTTGGGGTTCAAATTTTTCAGTGTCTACGAACCCTGGAATTCCTGCCAGATTTTCAGCTGCACGTTTGTCTGGCTGGCTGCCTTCCAGTCTCACAACACTGTGTATGCCACTACGTTTTTAAACCTCTCAAACCACCCTTTTCTGCCTTTAAATCACTCGCCTCAGCACTGGTTCCAGGCATTGTCTTGACAAGATCTGCGTGCAACTGCCTTGCCTTTTCCAAATTATCGCCGTGGAAATATATCACCCGCTATCTGTTTTCATTGATCCACACCCCCAACAACTTCTCAACCTCATTAACTGTTTTCGATCTATTTTGAAATATCAACCCCTTTTGCAACATTAGCTTCCTTGATTTCTTTCTTTTGCCAGGATAGAGGTGATAGAATACATTTTTTTTCCGTACATCCTGGCAAGCTCCCTCACACGTACACCACTCTCATATTTTTCAACTCCTTCACTTCGAGGGTTCCTCATTTTCTTTACAATCCACTAAAGTTCTTTGGACCCAGGGTGACTTATTTACAGTGAAATCATAAACCAGCAATAAAAGAGAAATTTATTGTGAAACATTTGAAAGAACGGCTGGGAATGTTCTCTCAAGTATAAACAACGCTAGACTGGCGTCCTGCACGGGCAGGCGGACAGGTCTGGGTACGGCCCCAAACACGGGGGAATAACCGATACAGGGAAACATAGACCAAAAAAAAGAACCGAAACACAAAATAACCGATAATCGGACCGCCGAAACATGGGGGGATCACTGTATATGGACAAACATACTAGCCCCCCATAAAAATGGGATAATCACGGACAACACTACTGACCACTACCCAACTTTCCTCCCAACGAAATTTGTAAGAACCACTGGAATAAATAAGTTTCTTTTTATCCCTGATGAGGCATCAATAAGTAACTTCACTGCAGAACTAAGTCGTTGACTGGCCCCCTACTTTTCCAATGCTGATAGTATCGATGAATGGGTAGACATATTTTGAACAAAATACAGCCTCACTTAGAGAAATCCCGGGTTTAGACATTGGACTTATGACTAGCTCTCCAACCAGTATGCAAACCTAAATAATGTATATTAGAGCTGATTTCCTCTATTCTGTTTATTACAGTATACAGTACACTACTGCATAAACATTTAAAAATATATCAGAAATGTTATAAATTATGCAAAGGTGACTTTAAAAAAAAAATATCTAAAGATGGTTGACACAAACCCACTACCTAAGATCAATTCACTTACCGACCTACTCTTAGGAATCGAACCCTGTCGTTAAGGGTGAGAAGCGTACATAGACAAAGGAGGCCCTCCACATTCGCGGGTTAGGGGATCAAGAACCTCGCGAATCTTGAAAATTTGCAAATGTCTGGTGCACAAATATGATGTACAGTAGACCCTCATTTAGCACGGTAGTTACGTTCCTGAAAACATCGTGTTAGGTAAAATCGTGTTAGATAATTAGAAGAACTTATGGGAAAAATAGGGTTATGTTCCTGAGAGTCCCCAAAAAGCCAAACAAGTTTTTTTTAGACCAACAGATCTTGCAAAAATTGAAGGCGAATATGTAATTGTAGTTCATTGTCGTGATATATTACTGCTTAAGACTACAAAATGCAATAGAAATAATAGTATTTCTTACCTTAAATTGTGGGGAATGATGTTTGTGGATGATTGTAAAAAGAGTGGAGAGTTATGCTGTGGCCCTACTGGGCTGAGGTGGATGGTAGAGGTTCTGGTACTAAAGTCGATGGTTGTACTAGAGTGTCTAACTTTAAGTCATTCAGTCAGTCAAGTCATTCAGTAAGTCAGTCAAGTCATTCAGTAAGTCATCAAGTCATCAAAGTCAGTCAAGTCATTCAGTAAGTCAGTCAAATCATTCAGTAAGTCAGTCAAGTCATTCAGTAAGTCAGTCAAGTCATTCAGTAAGTCAGGCAAGTCATTCAGTAAATCAGGCAAGTCATTCAGTCAAGTGATTTAGTAAGTCAGTCAAGTGATTCAGTAAGTCAGTCAAGTGATTCAGTTAGTCAATCAAGTGATTCAGTTAGTCAAGTGATTCAGTTAGTCAAGTAATTCAGTAAGTCAAGTGATTCAGTAAGTCAGTCAAGTGATTCAGTAAATCAGTCAAGTGATTCAGTAAGTCAGTCAAGTGATTCAGTCAAGTCAGTAAGTTATTTAGTCAAGTCAGTAAGTCATTTAGTCAAGTCAGTAAGTCATTCAGTCAAGTCAGTAAGTCATACAGTCAAGTCAGTAAGTCAGATCAGTCAGTTAGACTTATGTTTACCTCTTTTTATGTGTACAAAGATTTATCAAATTGCAATGAAAATGAGAAAATGTATGTAAATAAACACAGCGAGCTTCCCGATTATTGTCGTCCTGCATGCGTATGAATCAAACTGAACGCTGGGAGAGATGCGTGGGTGGGTGAGGGTGGGTGAGGGTGGCTGGGGATAGCAATAAGACTCCCCCACTGACTCAATGGTTTAACCCACCGCGGGCGACCGCATGCTCAATATTTTTTCACCTCCAGCGAATGTAATATCAAGTTCTAGTCGAGTTAGATAAAAATGTGCACCAATTCTTCAATCATGTAATACCCAAATTGTGCAACATAAAGTCATGCTAAATGAGGGTCTACTGTAGTTAAATACAGTCAACCCTCCGTTTTCAGTGATTTCAGTTTTCGGGCACTTTTTCGTGGAAATATTACCTCCGTTTTGGTGATTGGCTCCGTTTTCATTCATGGTACGGAACAAGCCCACCTCCCACGCACATTCTCAAGCAGTGTAGCATTGTTTCTGGTTGAGTGAACATTATCCTGCGAGTTCATACAAAACATTTCTTAACAATCCATTGTTTTTGGCCCTTGATTATTGTGTGTGACTGCTAAATAAGCCACCAGGGGCCCAAAGAAAGCTCCTATGTCAGTCCTTTAGTAAAGAAAGTGAGGAACACCATAGCATTAAAGAAATCATAGCAAAGTATCAAAGTGGAGAGTACAGCACACGATGTGTTTAACAGTGTAGCAAGTAAGTTAAGCCATTAATCGATAGAAAATGATGACACGAAACTTAACTCCTCCATTGTTTGTTTGAGGAATATAGGGTCACTGAGACCAGAGCCGCCCAATGCCAACATCTCATCAAAGGTAAGTGTAAATATTTCTTATTTATATAAGTGTGAATATTTCTTATTTATAAATTAAAGTGTAAATATTTCTTATTTATAAATTAAAGTAAATATTTATTTATAAATTAAAGTGTAAATATTTCTTATTTATAAATTATGTACATTGTGTGAATAGAGATGGTGGCGGCCTGGTGCTGCCACCGACCACCACAAGCAGTATATGTACGGTTTATGGTCAGTGGCCCTTAAACCCAACAACAAAAACAACACTACCGCCAGTTCTCTCATACATAATGACATATTTGATTCATTCTAAAGTATATATCATGTTTCTATGTTATTAATATTGTTTATTATGTCATATTAGATGAATTGTGATAGATAAATAAGCCATAGAGCTGATATTAGTGTCAAATTGAAGCATTTTGTCCTGCCTCCCAACAATAAACTCGCCTCCCTCTCTCCTCCTCTCCATCTTCCATACACCAACAAGAGTCGCCAATAAAGGTAAGTGTGATGTTAAATGCTCATTTATACGTGTTATTAGTGCTTTATATTTATTTGTCATTCTTTTCTGTATGTAAATCTATATTTAATCTCTAAAAATTATTTTTGTTAATACTCCTGAGTGTCTGAAACGGATTAAATGAATTTACATTATTTCGTATGGGGAAATTGGCTAGTTTTGTTGATTTCAGTTTTAGTCAATCCCTCTGGAACGGATTAACCCTTTGACTGTTTTGACGTATATATACGTCTTACGAGCCAATGTTTCGGACGTATTTATACGCCTAAATTTAGAAGGGCCTCAAATCAAGCAGGAGAAAGCTGGTAGGCCCACATGTGAGAGAATGGGTCTGTGTGGTCAGTGTGCGCAGTATAAAAAATCGGGCAGCCACTGGTGCATTGTGGGAACACCATTTCAGTAGCCCTTGTTCAGCATGCCTAGCGGTGGGAAATTATTTGACTCCTTGGCGCATCTGGGACATTTCTCTTCCTCAATGATAGCTCTAACACAGATGGAAGTGTCTCTGAAGATAAATTTCATATTTTGAGGAGTTTGTGACGAAAGCAATGCCCAGCATACCAGAAGGAAGGAAGGAAGGAAGAAAGAAAGAAAGTAAGGAAGGAAGAGATGTGAGGAAGGAATGAAGGAAAGAAGAGATGAGAGGAAGGAAGGAAAGAAGAGATGAGAGGAAGGAAGGAAAGAAGAGATGAGAGGAAGGAAGGAAGGAGATGAGAGGAAGGAAGGAACAAAAGAAGTAAGAAAGAAAGGAAGGAAGGAACAAAAGAAGTAAGAAAGGAAGGAAGAAAAAAGGAAGGAATGAATGAAGGAAGAAAGGAAGGCAGGAAGGAAGAGATGAGAGGAAGGAAGGAAGAGATGAGACGAAGAAAGGAAGAGATGAGAGGAAGGAAATACGTAAGAAAGGAATGAAGGAAGAAAGGAAGCTAGGAAGGAGGTTGTGGGGAGAAGAAATGGGTCCCCTTTTGTGTTGACAGGTTGACAGCAGTGAGGGTGGTGAGTAATGGTATAATATGTCATTTTGACAGCTGCCTTACCCTGACTCAGCAAATTTAGATGTCCCCACACACACAGTTTCAAGCGCTAAGTGAAGTTGATGGAAAGTGTCCAGTCATTATATATGTGTATATATATCATAGAACAGTAGCAGTAGGTTGGTAAGTAGGTAGGCAAGTAAGTAGGTAGGTGAAGTAGGTAGGTGGCAAGTAGGTGGGTAAGTAGGTAAGCAAGTAGGTAAGTAGGTAAGCAAGTAGGTAAGCAAGTAGGTAAGCAAGTAGGTACGTAAGTAGGTATGAAAGGGTAGGTACGTAAGTAGGTATGTAAGTAGGTAGGAAGGAGTGGGGGGAAGAAGAGCAAGGGACCCCATGGGTGTTGACAAGGCAGTGAGGGTGGTGAGTGATAGTATAATATGTCATTTTGACAGCAGCCGCACCCTGACTCAGCATATTTATAAGTCCACACACTCACAACAACCAGCTTCCAGAAGCTATTATCAGTTCTATGAAGTGTCCAGTGACTATATATGCGTATATATAGAAACCAGAAGGAAGGAAGGAGATGAAAAGAAGGAAGGACAGTATGAAAGGAAGGAAGGAAGGTAGGTAGGTAGGAAGGAAGGAATGTAGGAAGGCATGTAGGAAGGAAGGTAGGAAGGAAGGCAGGAAGAAAGGTAGGAAGGAAGGAAGGTAGGAAGGAAGGTAGGAAGGAAGGCAGGAAGGAAGGTAGGAAGGAAGGTAGGAAGGAAGGTAGGAAGGAAGGCAGGAAGGAAGGCAGAAAGGAAGGTAGGAAGGAAGGTAGGAAGGAAGGCAGGAAGGAAGGAAGGAAGGAAGGAAGGAAGGAAGGTAGGTAGGTAGGTAAGAAGGAATGTAGGAAGGAAGGAAGGAATGACGACCCAGACGACCATCAACCTAGGATAACTACCTAACACAACTGCCTGCTGCTACTTTGAAGAAAACTGCTCAGAAGAGATGTTTTGTCTGTGCATATACAAAAATACGCCCACAAAAATGCAGAGACACTCGTTTTATGTGTGATGAATGTAAAACACCACTGTGCATGGAACCATGTTTCAAAGAGTTCCACAAGCTGCAGAACGTCTATGAACATGTCCAGTGACTGTACATTTGTATATATATTATAGAACAATAGTAATAAAGATTTTTTTGTATTGTTGGTTTGTGTAAACAAGTTTTGTAAACAATATAAAGATACTAATGTTTATGCTATTATTGTGTTGCATACAACGAATGTATATATATACAGTGGACCCTCGGTTAACGAATACCCGGAAATCGTGCAATTATGTAAGTATAATTTTGTAAGTTCTTGTGGAAGTGTATTTTGGGGGTCTGAAATAGACTAACCTACGTGAAATTTTTCCTTAAGGAAGTAAATTCGTTCGGTAATGGCACTTGAGCAGACTTCAGGAGTGAAGTTTTTACGAAACTCGGGGGTCCACTGTACATTGCACCTTACCTTGGTCTCATAGGCCACATAAGTTACGTAAAAAAAGAAAATAGTGAAAAAACAAGAAATCTACGAATGGAAGTAAACAAATGTTTACCGAGTGAGTGGCATTTGCCGCTGTTGCCATACGCGGCTCATTTTCTGCCAACTTTACTCCTCCATATCTCGGTAAGTATTGATGGCAAAAATCTGTTTTTAGGATAAAAACAATCAGAAAAATAATCTTAACATTTTGATAAGAATTTTTTTTTTTTTTTTGAATATTTCCCGACATAGAATGACAGTTTCAGAAAGGGGTCTCCGACAGTCAAAGGGTTAAGCACGAAAACGGAGGGTTGACTGTATAATAATACTGTACTGTAGCGTTCGCAAATGTTTTAATGCGCAAATATATTGTAGGGAAATATAATAATAGTATATTACACTGGATTACTCCATACGGCAGTGGCAGCGGCAGCAGCAGTGGCACCCAAGCTCTGTTATTTTCTTCTCTAACCAGAGCCCATCAACGCTTCTTTGATGGCCTAATTTAGTACTACTGCACTAACGCATGTAGGACCCAGAATGACTCAAGAATATCAACAGTAAGGCCACCAACTCGAAAAAATTGACGATCCAAGTGGAGAGTGCCAGTCAAACCCAAAACCCAGCCCGCTGCCAGACGAACACCTACACCAAGCTCTGAGCAACTATAGCTTCTACGTCTTATCTACAACAACCCCTGTACTACTATGAGACCTAATACCAGAAGAAGCAACAAAAAGAACAGCAAGAAATCACCAAGAACTCGACTATTTCCCTTGACTACCCAGAAGGACGCCGGGTCATCACCCACCCACCCAACCACCACCCCAGGCAACACGTCAACAAACACAATGGCTGACTCTGACTCTCCCGCACCCTACTCAACCACCACCCACACGACGGGACAGCAACAACACCAAACATGACTGAATCTCCCTCAAACCACACTGCCTTCATAGGATTTGATCCATCCGAAACAATCTCAGGTATGACAAATAATCCTGACACTCTTAAGTCATACATTACCACCTTAACTGAGGAAATCATGAATCTTCGTACAACAGTATCTAAGCATGAAACTAAGTTAGCCCACCTTGAAAGTAAGATCCTTAGCTTTGAACAGAAGTTTACATCAGCTGGAATGGATGATTTTGGAAAGACCCTCCAATTAGTCACAGCAAGCCATACAGAGCAAATAACATCCCTAAACACGAAGGTCGAAGATGCTGTCAAGGACTGGAAGACTAACATGGATACCCAGCTGACCGAATATTTTTCTAACCAAGAAGATAAAACTGAGCAAGATAAGTTATCTAACTCGGTGATAGTTAGCAGTGCACTCTTTCCAAGTGGCATAAACCATACCAACTGCAAAGATGCTACTCTTCAGACCATAAGAGACCACTTAAATTTAATAGTACCAGCATCAGAGATAACAGAATCACGATTACATGGCTCCCAAGGTAGAAAACAGAGTGTAATGCTTAGATTTCACACGATAGATGGAAAAAACAATCTAATAAAGTCATCAATTAGTGCTAAAAAAGATCTTTATGTAAATGAGTGTCTCACAAAAAAAGTCAGAACCTCCTATACAGAGTAAGAAAAATTAAACGTGAGAATAATGACAAAATCTACCAGTGCTTCACACGGGATGGGAAAATCCTAGTTAGGAAAACAAATGTAGGCCGTGTTTACTATATCACGAATGAAAATGAACTGTTCAACTTCCTTCGAGATACTAACCTTACAGAGACTGATTAACCTAAATGACCAAATCCTAAGACTACGTTAGTGCTACCTCACTATCTTAAATTTCTCACAAATTTTGATTGTGTGACTTATTTTTTTTTATATATATCTTTTTCCTTATTTGAAACCATTTGTTTTATATTTCTTAATACACATTTACCATTACCACTTCCCAACCTTAACTTACAAAATTAGTAAACACTGTTTACTTGAAATTTAATCAAAACCTTTTTACTATTAGTCCACTATACATTACAAAATTTGGTAAATTGTGTGACTAATTTTATATTGTATTAAAACACTACCTCATTGTTATGTGACTTATTTTATATTTCTTGTATTAGAAGCAACTACAGTGGTACCCCGACTTACGATGTTATCATCTTACGTTATTTTCGATAACCGATATTTATAACGTAAGAAATTTGATTGTGACTTACGATGTTTGCTTCGTCTACCGACATTCGTACCGGACGTGTCCGCTTGGCGCCCAGCTGAGCGCGCACTCCAGGGAGCGTCAGTGCTATTGTTTACAAGCGAGAGCAACCACCCACCCACACCCACGCATTCATACCAGTATATTGTCATTATTCCACTGTTTTTAGTGCTTGCAACTGCTAAATAAGCTACCATGGGTCCAAGGAAAGATCCTAGTGCTAAGCCTGTGGTAAAGAATGTGCAGGGAGTGAAGCATTTATGCAGGGAGTGTAGCATTTATGCAGGGAGTGTAGCAGGCATGCAGGGAGTGTAGCAGGCATGCAGGGAGTGTAGCAGGGATGCAGGGAGTGTAGCAAAGATGCAGAGAGTGTAGCAGGGATGCAGGGAGTGTAGCAGGGATGCAGGGATGCAGGGAGTGTAGCAAGGATGCAGGGAGTGTAGCAAGGATGCAGGGAGTGTAGCAGGGATGCAGGGAGTGTAGCATTCATGCAGGGAGTGTAGCAAGGATGCAGGGAGTGTAGCAAGGATGCAGGGAGTGTAGTAGGCATGCAGGGAGTGTAGCATTCATGCAGGGAGTGAAGCAAAGATGCAGGGAGTGTAGCAAGGATGCAGGGAGTGTAGCAAGGATGCAGGGAGTGTAGCAAGGATGCAGGGAGTGTAGTAGGATGCAGGGAGGTGGTAGTTCATGCAGGGAGTGTTTAGCATTCATGCAGGGAGTGTAGCATTCATGCAGGGAGTGTAGCATTCATGCAGGGAGTGTAGCATTTTCAAAGCAAAAGGCCAGTAACCCCAGAAAAGAACTTGGTACCTGCAGTGTTAATGGAAGGATTCCCTTCCAAACACTAGCATACTACTCCACCTTCTCCCCTCCTCCCGTCCTCCACACATCAACAACTCTTCAATAAATGTAAGTGACATGTTATTGTTCAATATTTGCATGTGTATTTAGGTATTCTTTATTTAATTTTGTATTATTTAATGTCAAAAAGTTCTAAAAATATTTTATTTAACTACTTTTGGAAGTCTTGGACGGATTAAATTTATTTCCATTATTTCTTATGGGGAAAATTGATTCGTTTAACGATTGTTTCGCCTTAAAATATGCCCTCTCTGACGGATTAATATCGTAAGTCGGGGTACCACTGTACCAAATAATTTACTTATTTACTTAAAATTAATTATAACCTTTTTACTATTAGTCCACTCTACTTTTAAACTTAATTGCTATATTCTCTTAACACAGTTATTTACATTCACTTACCTCTTATTACTTTTATATATTCTAAAATCTCAACCAGTGCAATATTGAATTCAAATAATTGTCCAAGCCAAGTAAACACTAGTCTTAGTAACTATTCACACCATTTCATTAGCCAGTTCACTTAGTAAATCATCAACATTGTACAACTATCCTATATCTCTGTGGAAAAATTGTTCAAACTTGTGTTTATCCAATAGCTAGTTTATGTAACTTTTTATAGTTTATCTTTTTCTATAATTGCATATTTTGCTATACAGTGGTACCTCGACTTACGATGGTCCCCAAACTCACCCTTTTATGTAAGTATATTTTTTTAAATGCTTTTGTAAGTGTAATTTTGGGGGTCTAAAAGGACTAGTCTATTTTACAACATTTCTTAAGGAGATAAATTCGTTTGGTAATGGCACTTGAACAGCATTCTGGAATGAAAAAATATCGTAAGTCGAGGTACCACTGTATTTTTTAATACATATTTACCACTACCAATTTCCAAACTTATCTATCCAGTTGTTTTTGAAAAATTGTTTTGAAAAATTGTTCAAACTTGTGTTTATCCAATAGCTAGTTTATATAACTTTTTATAATTAATCTTTTTCTATAAATGCATATTTTGCTATATTTTTTAATACATAATTACCACTACCAATTTCCAAACTTAACTATCCTGACATCAACCTATTATTAAATGACTTAGATGATTCCAATAGCAACTGTAATTACTACATGGCTGACCAAGCAAAGACATTACTCAAAGCCAACAATAAAATAACCATCTTTAACTACAATGTTAGATCTTTGAGCAAATATTATGATGACCTCACAGCACTACTACAATCCTTACAGACCAACATATCAATCATCACACTTACTGAGACCTGGCTAAAACCTATTACTACAGCTGTCTATGCCATCCCAGGTTACTCAGCCATACACAACTGTAGGACTGATCAGTGAGGGGGTGGAATAGCTATAGTATATTACTCAGATCAACTTGAATGTATTAATAACTCCTGCACAAGTGATGAGCATGGAGAATATATCGTAGCTAAATTTAAATCAAAAGACCTACAAAAACCCCTCACAGTGATCAACATTTACAGACTACCGCAGTCCAACATTCACCACTTTAGTGAAAAATTAGGAAACCTGATAACTGATGCACACATGAACAAAGACCATTTGCTGCTCACAGGAGACTTCAACATAAATCTCCTTCATGACCAGGAACCACAGGTAACAGAATTCACAAACACTATGCACAACTGCTTATTACTACCAACAATATCAAAACCTACGAGAATCTCTGAAACGAGTATCTCATTATTAGACCACATCTGGACTAACACTATATCCCCTCTGAAATCAGGCATAATCACAGACAACACCACTGACCACTACCCAAAATTTCTCATAACCAACCTAGGCAATTTGCCCCAAGATATCTCAAAAGTTACCTTCAGACTACATAACGAATCAGCTGTTAATAACTTTATAACAGCTATGATTGACATCGACTGGAATCATGAGATAGAATCATATTCAGATACTAATGACTGCATCAATAATTTCATTAAAAAAACCCACCACCTCTATAACAAACATTGCCCTAAAAAAACTAAACAGATCACAGCAAAGAGACTCAACAATCCCTGGCTAACACCCAGCATCCTTAACCCTTAAACTGTCCACACGTAGATATATGTTTGCTCGCGTACTGCTCTGAACGTAGATCTACGTTTTTTTTCAAATGCTTTTAACTTTGCCACGATAAGCCTGAGTTGCCTAGAGATTAGAGAATGGGTCTGTGCACTCAGTGTGTGCAGTATTACAAAATGTGGGAATGACAAACAAAATGCATTCTTCATTTTAAAGAAAAAGAACAATTTATTTTTTTCTCAAAATACTAGGTCAGCTACGCGAGTGAACGTATATCTATGTGTGGACAGTTTAAGGGTTAAATCCATAAACAAAAGACACCAATACGAAAAACAATACAGAAGGGGTCTAATAACCAGAGAACAATCCAAACGCTACTCATCAATCCTTACCAGCCTAATAAGAAGGTCGAAAAAATTGTATTATGAGAGCAGATTCCAAACCATAAAAGGGGATATGAAAAAGACCTGGAAAACCCTATATGCAATTCTAGGAAATAAAAAGATATCCAAGAACAATACCATCAAATTATCAAAAACAGATGAACCCCTACTTTCACCAACTGAGACAGCAAACAGACTTAATGTTTTCTTCTCCACCATAGGAAAGAATCTAGCGAGTAAAATCCCAAGCATGAACACACGTCCAACAGACTACCTCACTAACACCTACATTAATACACTATTCCCAGCTCCTACCAACCCAATAGAAGTCTCGCTCATAATCAACACCCTTAAAAACAAGGCAGGACACATAAATAGCCTACCATCTTTTACGTACAAAAAAGCTTCACAGGTACTGTCACCAATTATTGCAACACTCTTCAATAAATCCATCGAAACCTCCACATTCCCATCAATTCTCAAAACAGCAAGGGTCACCCCGATCCATAAAGAAGGTGATCAAACAGACTTAAATAATTATAGACCAAGATCTAATTTACCACTCCTCTCAAAAATCTTTGAAAAATTAATTCATAGGCAGATCTATTCCTATCTCATCTCACACAATGTACTGAACCCCAGTCAGTTCGGATTCAGGACCAACAAAAACACAAATGATGCCATTATACACATGCTGGAGTTAATATACACCGCACTTGAGAAGAAAGAAGTTCCACTGGGAATCTTCATTGATCTACGAAAAGCATTTGATACAGTCGATCATGATTTACTGCTTACAAAACTAGCACACTACGGTATAAGAGGGCACTCGCTCAACTACATAAAGTCTTACCTCAGTAACAAAAGCCAATATGTGTATACTAATGGAGCGAACTCTTCAACACAACAAATTACAGTCGGAGTCCCTCAAGGAAGTGTACTGGGCCCACTCTTATTTCTCATTTACATCAATGACCTACCTAATGCATCTCAAATACTCAAACCCATTTTATTTGCAGATGACACAACATATGTTTTCTCTCACCCTAATCCAGTCATACTGGCCAATACTGTTAATGCAGAATTACAGAAAATATCAACATGGATGACGACCAATAAACTGACGCTAAATACTGACAAGACCTACTTTATACAGTTTAGAAACAGAGGTAAAAATGTTCCACTAGACATAACACTAAACGGTTCACCCATCACAAGACTCACAGAGGGAAAATTCCTAGGTATACACATTGACAGCAGCCTTAAATTTCAAACACATATACAACAAATTTCCAAGAAAATCTCAAAGACAGTAGGCATATTATCTAAGATACGCTACTATGTACTTCAACCAGCTCTCCTTGCACTATACCACTCACTCATCTACCCTTATCTCACTTATGGAATCTGTGCATGGGGATCTACAACATTAAATCACCTTAGACCACTCATAACCCAGCAAAAGGCTGCAGTCAGAATGATAACAAATTCCCACTCTAGACAGCATACTCCACCAATATTCAAAAGCCTAAAACTACTTACCATAAAGAACATTCACACTTATAATTGTGCCTACTACATACATAGAACTCTACATTCTAATATAAACCCTTCACTCAAAATTCTCCTCACCAACCTTAATAGGACCCATGACTATAACACAAGAAACAGATCACATTTTGATGTACCCCGCATCCATAGCAACCTATGTAAAAATTCAATGCACATAAAGGGCCCCAGATTCTGGAACTCATTACCAGAAAATACAAAAATAACCTTGTCTGAGAATCATTTTAAGACTCTACTCAAAAACCACCTACTCACCCTTGCCTAAATACTCATACTCAAAAAATACTCATTGTTATTTCTCCTATAAGATAATTCCATTTTTATTATTATTATGTACGATAATATTACTTTCAAAATGCTCAGTATTTTTTCCTATAAGATAATCTCAATTTGTACTATTATAGCATTCTAATATTACCACCTACTCACCATAAACTAAATATGCATTCTGTAAATTACTTTAAAAAAAAAAAATACTCAATGTCATTTTCCCAAAAATAATTTCAATTTTTACTAAACACTTGCTGAAATGTAGTGTCACCATATTATAATTTGCCAAATGAAATATCATCATATTGTAATCTGCCCAATGTTTAATCAAATCAAATTCCCATCAATCTATCAAATATTATGTACATAGTCCATAAGTTTTTAGATTAAGCTGCCCGTTATGCCCTGGCATGTCAGTGGCTCTCCTTGCACTTCTATGTAAATCTCTATGTAAAATTGCGATGAAATAAAAATTATTATTATTATTATTATTATTATTATTTACTTTGCCTAACAATATGTACTGCTTCCTTAACCTATTGAACCCTTTTTCATTCGTACACAATCATAAAACACATGTCAAAACCATCGTAGGATAAATTCTAATGAAATATGTAATAATACATGTTATGGTTTAATAACAAATAATGAACAAACAAAACACTCATCACTTGTAAGGTTAGGCAGACAAACTCTGACGACTTGTGATGATGATGATGGTGATGATGATGATGATGATGATGACAATGATGATGATGATAGTGATGATATTTTTCCCACCATGCAGTTACTGATGACAGCTGAATGGAGGTGATTATATGGAGTGTAACTGCATGGCATGATGAGTCTAGTGTGTAGATTCTAACTCTTCACTGCCAGCGTCACTGCTGACATCACTAGAGTCAGAGTTAGCAACGGAGTCAGATTTGTTTGGTAAATATGATTGGGCGACTGGGCATTCACGAATGTTCGAAGCTCCCGAAAGTGAAACTCGCGAAAGTGGAGGGCTAGCTGTATATAACAAACACTGTCCCATAAAAACTAAACAGATCACTAATAAAAGACAAAGTTGCCCATGGCTTACTAAAAGCATTCTAAGATCCATCAATGTGAAACATCAATATGAAAAACGATATAGAAGGGGCTTAATAACTAATGAATTTATCAAACACTAAATGTCAGTCCTTACCAAACTACAGTAGAACCCCGAGTAACGGTCTGCCCGAATAACGATTTTTTCGTGTAAAGGTTGCTTTTTACGGTCAATATTTTTCTCGTGTAGCGTTTTTTACTCGTGTAACGGTCCGTACCAGACCTGTCCGCCTACCTGCACTTGCGCGCCTCACCGTGCAGGACGCCAGTCTAGCGTTGTTTACACTTGAGTGAACAATACCCAGCGTGCTCTTTCAAACATTGTGTTTATTGGTGGTTTAGTGATTGTCACTGTGAAATAAGTCACCATGGGTCCAAAGAAGCTTCCTAGTGGCACCCCCAGTGGTAGCATTCATGCAGGGAGTGTAGCATTCATGCAGGGAGTGTAGCATTCATGCAGGGAGTGTAGCATTCATGCAGGGAGTGTAGCATTCATGCAGGGAGTGTAGCATTCATGCAGGGAGTGTAGCATTCATTCAAGGGAGTGTAGCATTCATGCAGGGAGTGTAGCATTCATGCAGGGAGTGTAGCAGGCATGCAGGGAGTGTAGCAGGAAGGCAGGGAGTGGGGATTCCCCTTCCAAACACTAACCCCTCCCCCTGTCCTCCTCCCTATCTTCCAGATGCCAGCACCTCTCTTCAATAAAGGTAAGTAAATGTTATTTTAAATGTTTAATTATAAATTTAATATTACATATACTACTTTATATATACTATATTTATAATTGTTTTGTGAATGTAAAAGTATAGTTAATCTTTACAAAATTAATTTTTTTGTGAATATTTTTGGATGTCTGGAATGGATTAATTGTATTAACATTATTTCTTATGGGAAATAAGGTTTCGAGTTATGATTTTTTTGTGTTGAGGTCTAGCTCCTGGAGCAGGATTAAGATCGTTAGTCGAGGGACCACTGTATTCAGAAAGTCAAAGCAACTATACTATTCTAATAGATTCACTGAAACGAGAGGAGATATAAAAAAGACATGGAAGACTCTCAGATCCAGGGCACCCACAAACCGAGCAAAGCTAGTAATATTGTATTAACTAAACTGAACGAACAGCAACTCCAGCCTATTGATACAGCTAACAAGATAAAGGACTTCTTCTCGACCATAGGATCAAATCTCACCAGTAAAATTCCAAATACCAATGTCTGAGGTAATGATTATCTAGATGGAAACTTCCCAACATCCCTCTATCTTGCACCAACAGAGCCCACTGAGGTTACCATGATTATTAACTCTCTAAAAAACAAATCAGGAGGAAATCTGACAAAAGATTGGATATCAGATTGGAGGAAGAGAGTATGGAGGAGGTGAATGTATTCAGATATTTAGGAGTGGATGTGTCAGCAGATGGGTCTATGAAAGATGAGGTGAATCATCATCATAGTATCATCATATTGTAAATTTGAAATAAAATATATAACTAGAAGAAACTCAATAAATTTCTCTAGTAATGTTATTTTACTAGTAAAGCATCAACATACTGTAATTTGAAATATAATATATACAGTGGTACCCCGACTTACGATATTTTTTCATTCCAGAATGCTGTTCAAGTGCCATTACCAAACGAATTTATCTCCATAAGAAATGATGTAAAATAGACTAGTCCTTTTAGACCCCCAAAATTACACTTACAAAAACATTTAAAAAATAAACTTACATAAAAGGGTGTGTTTGGGGACCATCGTAAGTCGGGGTACCACTGTAACTAGAATAAACTCAATCAATTTCTCTAGTATTATGTACATAGTGAATAAGTCTTTAGACTAAACTGCCCCTAATGCCATGGCATGCCAGTGGCTCTCCTTGCATTACAGTTTTATAATTGTAACTACCAATACCTATGTATACTTGTAACTTCAACGAAATAAAAATATTATATTATTATTATTATTGTTATTATCATATAATTGATGAGGGGAAAAAGGTGAGTGGTGCACTTAGAAGTCTGTGGAGACAAAGAACTTTGTCCATGGAAGCAAAGAGGGGAATGTATGAGAGTATAGTGATATCAACGCTCTTGTATGGGTGTGAAACATGGATGGTGAATGTTGCAACAAGGAGAAGGCTGGAGGCAGTGGAGATGTCATGTCTGAGAGCAATATGTGGTGTGAATATAATGCTGAGAATTCATAGTTTGGGAATTAGGAGGAGGTGCAGAATTACTAAACTATTATCCAGAGGGTTGAGGAGGGGTTGTTGAGCTGGTTTGGACATGTAGAGAGAATGGAACAAAATAGAATGACTTCGAGTGTATAAATCTGTAGAGGAGGGAAGGCAGGGTAGGGGTCAGCCTAGGAAAGGTTGGAGGGAGGGAGTAAAGGAGATTTTGTGTGCAAGGGGCTTTGACTTCCAGCAAGCCTGTGTGAGTGTGTTAGATAGGAGCGAATGGAGACAAATGGTTTTTAGGACTTGACGTGGTGTTGGAGTGTGTGCAAGGTAACATTTATGAAGGGATTCAGGGAAACCAGCAGGCCGAACTTGAGTCCTGGAGATGGGAAGAACAGTGTCTGCACTCTGAAGGAGGGGTGTTAATGTTGCAGTTATACAACTATAGTGTAAGTGCGCCTCTGGCAAGACAGTGATGGAGTGAATGATGATGAAAGTTTCTTTTTCAGGCCACCCTGCCTTGGTGAGAGATGGCTGATGTGTTAATAAAAAAAAAATAACTCGAGTCCCGCCATTACTGTACAAATGAGCTGCTCAAGTCCTTTCAGCCACCATTACTCTTTAACAAATCACTAAAAACCAACACTTTCCCGGCATCACTCAAAATAGCAAGGGTTACACTAATACACAGAGGTGGTGACCCATCAGACGTAAACAACTATAGGCCAATATCAAAGTTGCGTTTACTTTCCAAAATCATCAAGAAGCTCATACACAAGAGGTTATACTCCTTCATTACATTACAAAGCATTCTCAACCCCTGCCAGTTTGGCTTCAGGAGAAACAAAAGCACAAATGATGCAATAATAAAAATGCTAGACCTGCTTTACACAGCACTTGAAAAAATACCCACTTGAACTCTATTGACCTTAAGAAAGCTTTTAATACAGTAGACCACAGCATCCTTCTCCTCAAGCTTGATCATTATGGTATAAGAGAACATGCACCTACCCGAATACACAATTCCTAGCTCCAACCAACCCAACAGAAGTCTCACTCATCATCAACACCCTTAAAAACAAGACAGGAGATACAGTGGACCCCCGAGTTTCATAAAAACTTCACTCCTGAAGTCTGCTCAAGCGCCATTACCGAACGAATTTACTCTTTTAACCCTTAAACTGTCCAAACGTAGATATACGTTCACGTGCGTACTGCCCCGAACGTAGATCTACGTTTTTTTTCAAATGCTTTTAACCTTGCCACAATAAGCCTGAGTTGCCTAGAGATTAGAGAATGGGTCTGTGCATTCATTGTGTGCAGTATTACAACATGTGGGAACGACAAACAAAATGCCCTCTTCATTTTAAAGAAAAAGAACAATTTATTTTTTTCTCAAAATAGTCGGTGTTATGGGGTATTATGGACTTGTTATGGGGGCTATTGGAACCCAGCATGTATTGTTGTAATTAAATAACATGAATGCCTAATTATATTGAATTAATCAGCAGTACTGCTCAGGAGAGTTTAAAAGGCTTGGCCAGCCTTAAAAGCTTAAGGGCTGATTTAACTGATTTTCTCAATATAATAGGTTATATAAATAATGCAACATATTATTAACTAATTAATTGTAAGTTGCATGTCTCATTGTAATAACAAAAGATATGTTGAGAGGATTTGCAAAGTGA
>WNWK01037220.1:0-18649 GCA_009830355.1 Cherax destructor | reverse complement strand
CCACCTGGATGGTAGTACCCCTGGATGGTAGTACCACCCTGGATGGTAGTACCACCCTGGATGGTAGTACCACCCTGGATGGTAGTACCACCCTGGATGGTAGTACCACCCTGGATGGTAGTACCACCCTGGATGGTAGTACCCCTGGATGGTAGTACCACCCTGGATGGTAGTACCACCCTGGATGGTAGTACCACCCTGGATGGTAGTACCACCCTGGATGGTAGTACCACCCTGGATGGTAGTACCACCCTGGATGGTAGTACCACCCTGGATGGTAGTACCACCCTGGATGGTAGTACCACCCTGGATGGTAGTACCTCCCTGGATGGTAGTACCACCCTGGATGGTAGTACCACCCTGGATGGTAGTACCACCCTGGATGGTAGTACCACCCTGGATGGTAGTACCCCTGGATGTAGTACCACCCTGGATGGTAGTACCACCCTGGATGGTAGTACCACCCTGGATGGTAGTACCTCCCTGGATGGTAGTACCACCCTGGATGGTAGTACCACCCTGGATGGTAGTACCACCCTGGATGGTAGTACCACCCTGGATGGTAGTACCACCCTGGATGGTAGTTACCCTGGATGGTAGTCCACCCTTCCCTGGATGGTAGTACCTCCCTGGATGGTAGTACCCCGATGTATACCACCTGGATGGTAGTACACCCTGGATGGTAGTACCACCCTGGATGGTAGTACCACCCTGGATGGTAGTACCCCCTGGATGGTAGTACCCCCTGGATGGTAGTACCACCCTGGATGGTAGTACCACCCTGGATGGTAGTACCACCCTGGATGGTAGTACCCCCTGGATGGTAGTACCACCCTGGATGAGTAGTACCTCCCTGGATGGTAGTACCACCCTGGATGGTAGTACCTCCCTGGATGGTAGTACCACCCTGGATGGTAGTACCCTGGAGTACCCTGGATGGTAGTACCTCCCTGGATGGTAGTGCCACCCTGGATGGTAGTACCACCCTGGATGGTAGTACCACCCTGGATGGTAGTACCTCCCTGGATGGTAGTACCACCCTGGATGGTAGTACCACCCTGGATGGTAGTACCCTGATTGTACCACCTGGATGGTAGTACCACCCTGGATGGTAGTACCACCTGGATGGTAGTACCACCCTGGATGGTAGTACCACCCTGGATGGTAGTACCACCCTGGATGGTAGTACATGGATGGTAGTACCACCCTGGATGGTAGTACCATCCTGGATGGTAGTACCCCCTGGATGTAGTACACCTGATGGTAGCCTCCCTGGATGGTAGTACCTCCCTGGATGGTAGTACCTCCCTGGATGGTAGTACCACCTGGATGGTAGTACCACCCTGGATGGTAGTACCACCCTGGATGGTAGTACCTCCCTGGATGGTAGTACCACCCTGGATGGTAGTACCACCCTGGATGGTAGTACCACCCTGGATGGTAGTACCACCCTGGATGGTAGTACCACCCTGGATGGTAGTACCACCCTGGATGGTAGTACCTCCCTGGATGGTAGTACCACCCTGGATGTTAGTACCACCCTGGATGGTAGTACCACCCTGGATGGTAGTACCTTCCTGGATGGTAGTACCACCCTGGATGGTAGTACCACCCTGGATGGTAGTACCACCCTGGATGGTAGTACCACCCTGGATGGTAGTACCACCCTGGATGGTAGTACCACCCTGGATGGTAGTACCTTCCTGGATGGTAGTACCTCCCTGGATAGTTGTTATCCAGCAACCCACAACCAAAGTGCAAAACGTTTAATTAGTAAAGAGCCAAGAAATCATAAGCTGTGTGACGCTCTAAAGTGAGCTGAGCTCTTTAAAGCTGTAAAGTGAGCTCTTTAAAGCTGTAAAGTGAGCTCTTTAAAGCTGTGTGAGTCACTCCGAGTGATCCAAGATAACTGGTTCTTAACGAACAGTCAGGAAGACCAAGTCTGTTTGCTAATTACCATGATAACAGTTATAGCTTACCAGGTATAACACTTATTTATAACCTCCATTAACCTTAGCTTAGTTAGATAGTCAGGTGGTTAGATAGTCAGGTAATCAAATAGTCAGGTAGTCAGGTAATCAGATAGTCAGGTAGTCAGATAGTCAGGCAGTAAGGGTTGTCAGTCTATTTATTGAGTAGGTCTATGAGGATAAATTCAAGCAAGTATATGTACACTGTGTACCTCAGTGTACGTACACTGTGTGTACCTCAGTGTATGTATACTGTGTGTGTACCTCAGTGTACGTACACTGTGTGTACCTCAGTATATGTACACTGTGTGTGTACCTCAGTGTACATACACTGTGTGTGTGTACCTCAGTGTACGTACACTGTGTGTACCTCAGTGTATGTACACTGAGTGTGTGTACCTTAGTGTACGTACACTGTGTGTACTTCAGTGTATGTACACTGTGTGTGTACCTCAGTATACGTACACTTTGTATGTACCTCAGTGTACGTACACTGTGTGTACCTCACTGTACGTACACTGTGTGTGTACCTCAGTGTATGTACACTGTGTACCTCAGTGTACGTGCACTGTGTGTGTACCTCAGTGTACATACACTTTGTGTACCTCAGTGTACGTACACTGAGGAGTGTGTACCTCAGTGTATGTACACTGTGTGTACCTCAGTGTATGTACACTGTGTGTACCTCAGTGAATGTACACTGTGGGGTGTGTATCTACCTGGAGGGTATTTCGGGGGTCAACGCCCCCGCGGCCAAGTCCATGACAAGGCCTTGTGGTGAATCAGGACCTGATCAACCAGGCTGTTACTGCTGGCCGCACATAAACCAACGTAGGAACCACAGCCCGGCCTGTCCAGCGCCTTCTTGAAGACAACCAGGGGTCTGTTGGTATTTCCCCCTATGTGTGCTGGGAGGCAGTTGAACAGTCTTTAGCCCCTGACACTTATTGTGTTCTCCCATTATATTTACGGCATCCTTGCTTATGTATGATGGGAGGCTGTTAAAAAGTCTTTAAGGAACTAGTAGGAAACCACCAAGGAAGCCTTCAAGGATTCCTAGCAAACCTTCAAGGATGCCTCCTTAATGGGAGCCTTGAGAGAGGTGTGTGGAGGAGGGAGAGTAGTGGAAAACATCCCCTGGTCAGAGCACTCACAAAGACTCAGGTTTCTAGAGCCCTGGAGATTGGTGACATAAGTCACTCTTACACTTATGTCTAGGGGGGGAGGGGTATGATTGATGACATGTGTCACTCTTACACTTACCTGTGGGGGTGGATGATTGATGTCATTGTCAGTCAGACAGTTATGGCCTGGGATGATTGACGGACCCCTCTTCGCCTCCTGGCATGGGGTCCACCAGACCTGTTTACCCCCTCACTCTGTGTTCCCGTGAGCATTGACCCCCAAAGTGGTACAGGCAGTGTCAGGACCATGATGGAAGACTACGTTGTCCCTGGACCCCTCTAGGACCACTACTGTGGTCATATGCACCATCACTGAAGTCTCTGCACCATTACTGTTGTCCTGGACCACGACCATGGTCTCTGGATCACCACCATGATCTCTGGACCACAACCATGGTGCCTGACCACCACTGTGGTCCATGGACCACCACTGTGATCCTGGACCACCTGTGATCCCTGGACCACCACTGTAGTTTCTGGACCACCATCATGGTCTCTAGACCACCACCGTGGTCTCTGAACCACCACCGTGGTCTCTGAACCACCACCGTGGTGGTGGTGGTGGTGGTGGTGGTCCAGGCACCACTGTGCCTGGACCACCACTGTGATTTATGGATCACCACTATGGTTCCTGAACAACCACTGTGATCCAGGAACCTTAGTGGTAGTCCAGGAATACAGTGGTAGTCCAAGGACTACAGTGGTGGTCCAGGACCCGAGGACCTATCAGTGATAACAACCGTGGTTTCTGGTTCATTTGTACATCACCACCGTGGTTCCTGAACCACCACCGTGATCCCTGGACCACTACCGTGGTGCCTGAACACACTGCCGTCCCAGGACGACCACTGTGGTCCTTGGACCACCACTGTGGTCCCTGGACCACCATAGTGGACCCTGGTCTCTACTGAACCACCATAGTGGACGCTGGACCACGCTGGACCACTGGAAGGGGCCATTCAACCAGCAGTCATGTTCCTCCATACTTCAGGAATTTTCTTATCAGTCAATGTTCCCCTGTGTGTTTTTGTGTGTGTGTGTGTGTGTGTGTGTGTGTGTGTGTGTGTGTGTGTGTGTGTGTGTGTGTGTGTGTGCACTCATCTAACTCGGGTTGCAGGGGTCGATTCATAGGTCCTGGCTCCGCCTCCTCGCTGGTCGCTACTAGCTCCACTCTCTCCCTGGCTTGTCAGTTAGCAGTTTGAGAACAATAATACGAAAAGAACTTCAACTGAATTTTATTGACTTAAGACTCAGGGAGATTGACACCAGTCAGTCCATCTATCATCACTCTATCATGCAGGAGGAGCCACATGTCTATGGTGCATCCAACAAAATAAGCAGACTCTTGGATGTCACTACCGCCCGCCTCCGGCTGGGTTACAAGTATCTTTGGCAGGTTAAATCACAACCACCAGATGTAGACCAAACAAGATGTAAACTTTGCCAGTTGGATTATTGTCACACCCTGCGTCATTATGTACTGGAGTGCGATAAAATTAATGAATTCAGAGACAACTCACTCAGAAATCTTCAAGATATGTTAAAGTATTTTATCCACAGTGGTATATTACAGACCATTCTGGAAAAATACCCTGACTTTGCTCCCTGTAAATAAAGCATTGACACGTGTGTGTGTGTGTGTGTGTATGTATATGTGTGTATGTGTATGTGTGTATGTATATACATGTATGTGTGTGTATATATGTATGTGTGTGTGTGTGACCCAACAATTAAAATTTGCACCAATAACTCATTACAGTTGTAGCTGGGTGTAAACTAGTAGATTGCTCATTGCTTTATAATTTGTTCATGAGTGCAACCATGTACAGACGTAAGTAAATTTACTTACATGATTCATTACCTTGTAACTAGTGAATTAATTACCATTGTACCTTGTTCAGCTATCAAAACTTTGGGGTCCAGTCTCTGGACCCTATATATACCTCTGTAATCTGCAAATACCTTTGTAACTTGTCATGATTGTGACCATCTGAGTTCATTACCTTTGTAACTTTCTCAGCTATCAAACTTTGAGGTCCAGTCCCTGGACCCATTATGTACCTCTGTAATCTTTTGACTACCGCCCACAGGATGGGTATGGGGTGCATAATAAAGATATCAAACTAACTTTATGAGCATTTAGTAAGTAAGTAAGTAAGTACGTTTATTCAGGTATACACAAATACATTTACATAGATTATCATACATAGCAGCATATGTGTAGAGAACCTAGGATAGCCCAAAAAGTCAGAGTGACTTATTTCCATTGGGGTCCTTTACTTCCATTGGGGTCCTTTAGTCTATCCTTGCATTTTTTTATTTAGTTGTGGTATAGTGGATTTGTTAAAGGGTACATCTACACCAAGATATCTGTAAGTTTTAACATAGCTAATGTTTTCACCCTGCAAATAGATGGGTGGGGGATGTCGTTTGCTTGTTAATATCTTTGTTTTAGAGGAAGATATTACGAGGCCTAGTCGATTACAAATTGCTTGAACTTCATTAAGAACGGTACTCATCTTTTTATGCCCTGTTGTCTGGATCATGATGTCATCAGCATAGCTTATAGCTATATATTTAGGTGAGGCAGGTAGAGCATTTAGGAGAGTATTAATCAGAATAATAAATAGCATGGGACTGAGAACTCCTCCCTGCGGTGTACCTAGGGACATTTCTTTAGACTCGCTTCTAAAGCCTTGGTAGAGGACAGAGAATACTCTGTTTGACAGGTATCCTATTATCCAGCAGAGTAGGCTACCACCAATATTCATTTTGGCTAGTTCATGTAGTATAACAGTTCTGTTCGCGATATCAAATGCAGATTTTAGATCAAGAAAGGTGGTAAAACTAGTAGAGGTGTGTGGGGTGAGAAAGGTGGAAATACAGTTCTGCACACTCTTACCTTTCATGAACCCATAGAGTGAGGGGGAGAGTTGATGTCTGATTCTATAGTACCTGGAGACCTGGAGTCTACCTGGAGAGAATTCCAGGGGTCAACGCCCCCGCGGCCCGGTCTGTGACCAGGCCTCTTGTTGGACCAGAGCCTGATCAACCAGGCTGTTACTGCTGGCCGCACGCAGTCCAACGTACGAACCACAGCCCGGCTGATCAGGTACCGACTTGAGGTGCCTGTCCAGTGCCTGCTTGAAGACAGCCAGGGGCTTGTTGGTAATCCCCCTGATGTATGCTGGGAGGCAGTTGAACAATCTTGGGCCCCTCACACTTATTGTGTTGTAACTCAACGTGCTAGTGGCACCCCTGCTCATCATTGGGGGGATGTTACATCGCCTGCCGAGTCTTTTGCTTTCGTACGGAGTGATTTGTGTGTGCAAGTTTGGTACTAAGCCCTCGAGAATTTTCCATGTGTATATAATAATGTATCTCTCCCGCCTGCGTTCTAGAGAGTACAGGTTTAGGAACTTCAAGCGTTCCCAGTAGTTGAGGTGGTTTATCGCACTTATGCGTGCGGTGAAGGTTCTCTGCACATTTTCAAGGTCAGCAATTTCACCCGCCTTGAAAGGTGCAGTTAGTGTGCAGCAATATTCCAGCCTAGATAGAACAAGCGATCTGTAAAGTGTCAACATGGGCTTGGCATCCCTGGTTTTGAAGGTTCTCATTATCCATCCTGTCATTTTTCGAGCAGATGCAATTGCTACATTGTTATGGTCCTTGAAGGTGAGATCCTCTGACATGATCACTCCCAGGTCTTTGACATTAGTTTTTCGCTCTATTGTGTGGTTGGAATTAGTTTTGTACTCCGATGAGATTTTAATTTCTTCACGTTTTCCGTATCTGAGTAATTGAAATTTCTCATCATTGAACTTCATATTGTTTTCTGCAGCCCATTTAAAGATTTGGTTTATGTCTGCTTGGAGTCTTGCAGTGTCTTCAACGGTGGACACTGTCATACAGATTCGGTGTCATCTGCAAAGGAAGACACAGCACTGTGGCTTATATCCCTGTCAATGTCTGATATGAGGATGAGGAATAGGATGGGAGCAAGTACTGTGCCTTGTGGAACAGAGCTTTTCACAGTAGCTGCCTCAGACTTTACTCTGTTGACTACTACTCTTTGTGTTCTACGTGTTAGGAAATTATAAATCCATCTACCAACTTTTCCTGTTATTCCTTTATCACGCATTTTGTGTGCTATTACACCATGGTCACACTTGTCAAAGGCTTTTCCAAAATCTGTGTATATAACATCTGCATTCTGTTTATCTTCTAGAGCATCCAGGACCTTGTCGTAGTGGTCCAGTAGTTGGGACAGACAGGAGCGGCCTGCTCTAAACCCATGCTGTCCTGGGTTGTGCAATTGATGGGTATCAAGATGGGTGGCGATCTTGCTTCTTAGAACCCTTTCAAAGATTTTTATGATATGGGACGTTAGCGCAATTGGTCTGTAGTTCTTTGCTATTGCTTTACTGCCCCCTTTGTGGAGCGGGGCTATGTCTGTTGTTTTTAGTAGCTGCGGGACGATCCCAGTGTCCATGCTCCCTCTCCATAGGATGTTAAAAGCATGTGATAGGGGCTTCTTGCAGTTCTTGATGAACACGGAGTTCCATGAGTCTGGGCCTGGAGCGGAGTGCATGGGCATGTCATTTATTGTCTTTTCAAAGTCATTTGGCGTAGTGATGATGTCAGAAAGGCATGCGTCTGTCAAGTTCTGTGGCACTCTCATGAAAAAATCATTTAGGTTTTCGATTTTCAGTCTGTTAAGTATCATTCTTTCAAAAATTTTACAAAGACAACTAGTTAAGGATATCGGTCTAAATGTATCAGGCTGTTGGGGCTTAGGGATAGGCACAATGAGACTATTGGTCCAGGAAGTAGGAAGAACTCCCTCAATGTAACTGGTATTATACAGTGCCAACAAAGGATTATCAGGCACGTTCTGTTCGCGATATCAAATGCAGATTTTAGATCAAGAAATATGGTAAAACTAGTAGAGGTGTGTGAGGTGAGAAAGGTGGAAATAGAGTTCTGCACACTCTTACCTTTCATGAACCCATAGAGGGAGGGGAAGAGTTGGTGTCTGATTCTATAGTACAGTCAGGATTATCTGGATTACCTGGAGAGAGTTCCAGGGGTCAACGCCCCTGCGGCCCGGTCTGTGACCAGGCCTCATGTTGGATCAGAGCCTGATCAACCAGGCTGTTACTGCTGGCCGCACGCAGTCCAACGTACGAACCACAGCCTGGCTGGCCAGGCACCGACTTTAGGTGCCTGTCCAGTGCCTGCTTGAAGACAGCCAGGGTTTGTTGGTAATCCTCCTGATGTATGCTGGGAGGCAGTTGAACAGTCTTCGGCCCCTGACACTTATTGTGTTGTCTCTCAGCGTGCTAGTGGAACCCCTGCTTTTCATTGGGGGGATGTTACATCGCCTGCCGAGTCTTTTGCTTTCGTAGGGAGTGACTCTCGTGTGCAAGTTTGGTACTAATCCCTCGAGAATTTTCCACATGTATATAATAATGTATCTCTCCCGCCTGCGTTCTAGGGAGTACAGGTTTAGGGACTTGATGGAAATAAATGGTATAAAATACCGACACAATGGAAAAATAAACACATAAGCAGTATAATGTGATCCTTTATTGACAACGTTTCGCCCACGTAGTGGGCTTTATCGAGTCACAGACAGATCTGTGACTCGATAAAGCCCACTACGTGGGCGAAACGTTGTCAATAAAGGATCACATTATACTGTTTTAGGGACTTCAAGGTTTCCTAGTAATTGAGGTGGTTTATCGCAGTTATGCGTGCCGTGAAGGTTCTCTGCACATTTTCTAGGTCAGCAATTTCACCTGCCTTGAAAGGTGCAGTTAGTGTGCAGCAATATTGCAGCCTAGATAGCACAAGCGACCTGAAAAGTGTCAACATGGGCTTGGTATCCCTGGTTTTGAAGGTTCTCATTATCCATGCTGTCATTTTTCTAGCAGATGCGATTGCTACGGTGTTATGGTCATTGAAGGTGAGATCCTCTGACATGATCACTCCCAGGTCTTTGACATTAGTTTTTCGCTCTATTGTGTGGTTTGAATTTGTTTTGTGCTCCGATGAGATTTTAATTTCTTCACGTTTTCCATATCTGAGTAATTGAAATTTCTCAATCATTGAACTTCATATTGTTTTCTGCAGCCCATTTAAAGATTTGATTGATGTCTGCTTGGAGTCTTGCAGTGTCCTCAACGGTGGACACTGTCATACAGATTCGGGTGTCATCTGCAAAGGAAGACACGACACTGTGGCTTATATCCTTGTCTATGTCCGATATGAGGATGAGGAACAGGATGGGAGCGAGTACTGTGCCTTGGGAAACAGAGCTTTTCACTGTAGCCGCCTCAGACTTTACTCTATTGACTACTACTCTTTGTGTTCTACTTGTTAGGAAATTATAGATCCATCTACCCACTTTTCCTGTTATTCCTTTATCACGCATTTTGTGTGCTATTACACCATGGTCACACTTGTCAAAGACTTTTGCAAAGTCTGTGTATATAACATCTGCATTTTGTTTGTCTTTTAAAGCATTCAGAACCTGGTCGTAGTGGTTCATTAGTTGGGACAGACAGGAACGACCTGATCTAAACCCATGCTGCCCTGGGTTGTGTAATTGATGGTTATCTAGATGAGTGGCGATCTTGCTTCTTAGAACCCTTTCAAAGATTTTTATGATATGGGATGTTAGCGCTATTGGTCTGTAGTTCTTTGCTATTGTTTTACTGCCCCCTTTGTGGAGTGGGGCTATGTCTGTTGTTTTTAGTAACTGCGGGACGACCCCAGTGTCCATGCTCCCTCTCCATAGGATGTTAAACGCACGTGATAGGGGCTTCTTGCAGTTCTTGATGAACACGGAGTTCCATGAGTCTGGGCCTGGAGCGGAGTGCATGGGCATGTCATTTATTGCCTTTTTGAAGTCTGTTAAGTATCATTCTTTCAAAAATTTTACAAAGACAACTAGTTAAGGAGATCGGTCTAAATGTATCAGGCTGTTGGGGCTTACGGATAGGCACAATGAGACTATTGGTCCAGGAAGTAGGAAGAACTCCCTCAATGTAACTGGTATTATACAGTTCCAACAAAGGATTATTAGGCACGTGCCTTAGAGTTCTGAGAATATCATAGGTTATACCATCCTCTCCAGGAGCAATTGATCGACCTTTAGTTAATGCGTTATCTAATTCGTACTCGGTGAAGAGGCAATCACTCTCATCAATATTTTGGCTCATAATAATAATATTTTTATTTCGATGCATGTTACAAGTGTACATTGTTATTGGTAGTTACAATTATAAAACTGTAATGCAAGGAGAGCCATTGGCATGCCATGGCATTAGGGGCAGCTTATTCTAAAGACTTATTCACTAAGTACTTAATGCTAGAGAAATTGATTGAGTTTATTCTAGTTATGTATTATTTCAAAGTACAATATGATTATACATACTATTAAAAGACAATACTAGAGAAATTGGTTGAGTTTAATCTAGTTGTATATTTTATTTCAAGTTATTGTCTATCTCTATATTCCTCAATAAGTGCACAATTAAGCACATAGTGTTCAAGACAGTGATCATATGCCTGATCACATAATTTGCATTTACTTTGATCATCATCTGTGTCTCCCAAACTGTCAGAAGTACCTGTAGCCAAGCCTAAGCCTGGCCACTACAACATCAGTCAGTCTGCTCACATTGCAAGTTACTCCACAAACATGCCCATCTGTGCTCGCATTATCATGAGCACAGCACAGATAGGCACGTTCATGGAAATTAATTTGGATTTATATCTACAGTTCACTTATCTGTTAAAAGCAAATTTAGGAAATTTGCTTAGAATAAGTGGTATCCTACCTTCACTAATAAGATATCTTGACATGTCACATAGGTTATTATACTGTCTATCTCTATATTCCTCAATAAGTGGACAATTCAGCACATAGTGTTCAAGACAGTGACCATATGCCTGATCACATAATTTGCATTTAGTTTGATCATCATCTGTGTGTCTCCCAAACTGCCAGAAGTACCTGTAGCCAAGCCTAAGCCTGGCCACTACAACATCAGTCAGTCTGTTCACATTGCAAGTTGCTCCATAGACATACTTATCTACATTCATGTTATCATAGTGGGTTATAGATCTACTCAGGCTTCTAACTGCATTCCTATAGCTATCATTTTCATTATTTATTTCTCTCCTAATATTATTCCTAATGCTAGACACAGATATACCAAAGTTATATTCTACATTCTCTTTATGGGTGCTCTTCTTGGCTAACATATCAACTTTATCATGAAGGAGTAATCCAATGTGTGACGGAATCCATAGCAAATGTACTTTAATTCCTTTGTCCAGTTGAGTGAGTTATGAATGTGGTGTTTTTACGAGAATTAAGAATTAATATACATTAATATATAAACTTAAATATATTTTTGCTTTGAAGATTTATATGAAAGTAAAGAATAATGTATATTAACATAATTTTTTTATTTCCTTGTATTATGAAGGTGGTGTTTGCCGCAAGTTTTTCCTTGAAGGATAAATGTTGAGTTTTTTATCAGATTTGTAGAATAATATACATTAACATATAAACTAAACTTTTGGGGGTTTTAGGATTTATATCAGAGGTAAATGATGATGTGTGTAGATGTCTATTTATAGTTATGTTAATTTAGTTGAGTTATGAAAGTTGTGTTGTCTACAATTTTTTCCTTGTTTGATAAATGCTGTGTTTATATTAAATTTAGAGAATAATATGCATCATTATATAAATAAGAATATATTTTGAATTTCAAGGATAAATATTAATGGTAAATAATGGCATATATATTGATATATTTATTATATAATTGAGTTATGAAGGTTTAGATTTTTTTTTTCCTTGAAGGATAAATGTTGCATTTTTAAGAAATTAAGCAAATAATATACATTAATATATAAACTGAAATATTTATTGGGCTTCAAATATTTATATGAGAGATAAACAATGATGTATATTGAAGTATATTTATAGTTTCTGTTAACTTAGTTGAATGGCGAATGCAGTGTTGTTTACCTTGAGGCCAGCTGTAGTGATGATGGAGGCTCCTGTCCTGCTGTTATTACTGCTCTTCCTGCTCTCCTGCTGCTGCTTGATGCCCACTGCTGCTTCCCTCTACTCCGCCAGTGACCCCCTGGTCCTCCTCCACTCAAGTAACTACTCCAGGGAGGTGCATGGAGTGGAGACAGCCTGGGTGGTGGAGTTCTACAGCTCCTGGTGTGGTCATTGTATTAACTTTGCTCCCACCTTTAAAACCTTTGCTCACGACCTTAAAGGTAATTATTTCCTTTATTAATGTGTTTTGATGCTCTGTCATCCCCACTGTGGCCCCTACGGGTTTACCTCTCCCCCTGCCAATAATGAAATGCATTATTATTATTGTTATTTTAAATTTTCATTGTTTTCATTATTATTGTCCTCATTATCGTAATTTTCATCATCATCCCTCTTATTTTTCTTCCTTTCGAAATCTTCTTGCTCTTTTTCCTCTTCCTCTTCTTGCTCTTGCTATTCTTGCTCTTCTTGCTATTCTTGCTCTTCTTGCTATTCTTGCTCTTCTTGCTATTCTTCCTCTTCTTGCTCTTCTTCCTCTTTCTCCTATTCCTCTTTTTCCTATTCCTCTTTTTCCTCCTCTTGCTCTTTTTATTCATATTTCTCTTTCCCTTATTCCTCTTTTTCTCATATTTCTCTTTCCCTTATTCCTCTTTTTCCTCATATTTCTCTTTCCCTTATTCCCCTTTTTCCTCATATTTCTCTTTCCCTTATTCCCCTTTTTCCTCATATATCTCTTTCCCTTATTCCTCTTTTTCCTCATATATCTCTTTCCCTTATTCCTCTTTTTCCTCATATATCTCTTTCCCTTATTCCTCTTTTTTTCCTCATATTTTTCTTTCCCTTATTCCTCTTTTTCCTCATATTTCTCGTTCCCTTATTCCTCTTTTTCCTCATATTCCTCTTTCCCTTATTCCTCTTTTTCCTCATATTCCTCTTTACCCTATACCTCTTTTTTCCTATTCCTCTTTTTCCTCTTCCTCTTTTTCCTCGTATTCCTCTTTCCCCTATTCCTCTTTTTCCTCTTATTCCTCTTTCCCCTATTCCTCTTTTTCCTCTTATTCCTCTTTCCCCTATTCCTCTTTTTCCTCTTATTCCTCTTTCCCCTATTCCTCTTTTTCCTCATATTCCTCTTTCCCCTATTCCTCTTTTTCCTCATATTTCTCTTTCCCCTATTCCTCTTTTTCCTCATATTTCTCTTTCCCCTATTCCTCTTTTTCCTCATATTCCTCTTTCTCCTATTCCTCTTTTTCTTCATATTCCTCTTTTTCTTCATATTCCTCTTTTTCTTCATATTCCTCTTTTTCCTCCTATTCCTCTTTTTCCTCCTATTCCTCTTTCCCCTATTCCTCTTTTTTTCATACTATTTTTTTCCCTCCTATTCCTCTTTTTTTCATACTATTTTTTTCCCTCCTATTCCTCTTTTTCCTCCTGTTCCTCTTTTTCCTCCTATTCCTCTTTTTCCTCCTGTTCCTCTTTTTCCTCCTATTCCTCTTTTTACTCTTCCTCTTCTTGCTATTCTTCCTTTTCTTGGTATTCTTCCTCCTATTTTTTCTCTTTTTCCTCATATTCCTCTTTCTCCCATTCTTTTTCCTCCTCTTCCTTTTTTTTCTCATATTCCTCTTTCCCCTATTCCTCTTTTTTTTCTCATATTCCTCTTTCCCCTATTCCTCTTTTTTCCTCTCCTATTAATCTTTTTCCTCTTATTCCTCTTTCTCCTATTCCTCTTTTTCCTCTTATTCCTCTTTCTCCTATTCCTCTTATTCCTCTTTCTCCTATTCCTCTTTTTCCTCTTTCTCCTATTCCTCTTTTTCCTCTTTCTCCTATTCCTCTTTTTCCTCTTTCTCCTATTCCTCTTTTTCCTCTTTCTCCTATTCCTCTTTTTCATCTTATTCCTCTTTCTCCTATTCCTCTTTTTCATCTTATTCCTCTTTCTCCTATTCCTCTTTTTCCTCATTCGCGTTGGTGTCATTCGCGTTGGTGTCATTCGCGTTGGTGTCATTCGCGTTGGTGTCATTCGCGTTGGTGTCATTCGCGTTGGTGTCATTCGCGTTGGTGTCATTCGCGTTGGTGTCATTCGCGTTGGTGTCATTCGCGTTGGTGTCAGTCGCGTTGGTGTCAGTCGCGTTGGTGTCAGTCGCGTTGGTGTCAGTCGCGTTGGTGTCAGTCGCGTTGGTGTCAGTCGCGTTGGTGTCAGTCGCGTTGGTGCCAGTCGCGTTGGGGCCAGTCGCGTTGGGGTCAGTCGCGTTGGGCAGTCGCGTTGGTCAGTGCTGGCGTCGCGTTGGCCAGTCGCGTTGGGCTCAGTCGCGCTAGCTGCGTCAGCAGTGCGTTGGCCAGTCGCGTTAGGCCAGTCGCGTTGGGGCCAGTCGCGTTGGGGCCAGTCGCGTTGGGGCCAGTCGCGTTGGGGCCAGTCGCGTTGGGGCCAGTCGCGTTGGGGCCAGTCGCGTTGGGGCCAGTCGCGTTGGGGCCAGTCGCGTTGGGGCCATCGCGTTGGCCAGTCGCGTTGGGGCAGTGCGTGGCCAGTCGCGTTGGGGCCAGTCGCGTTGGGGCCAGTCGCGTTGGGGCCAGTCGCGTTGGCTAGTCGCTAATGGAGTCGTTGGGCCAGTCGCGTTAAATTGAGGCCAGTCGTAAATTGGGGCCATCTAGATTGAGTCCAGTTAAATGGGTCTTAAATTGGTATCCATTAAATTGAGGTCCATTAAATTGAGGTCCATTAAATTGAGGTCCATTAAATTGAGGTCCATTAAATTGAGGTCCATTAAATTGAGGTCCATTAAATTGAGGTCCATTAAATTGAGGTCCATTAAATTGAGGTCCATTAAATTGAGGTCCATTAAATTGAGGTCCATTAAATTGAGGTCCATTAAATTGAGGTCCATTAAATTGAGGTCCATTAAATTGAGGTCCATTAAATTGAGGTCCATTAAATTGAGGTCCATTAAATTGAGGTCCATTAAATTGAGGTCCATTAAATTGAGGTCCATTAAATTGAGGTCCATTAAATTGAGGTCCATTAAATTGAGGTCCATTAAATTGAGGTCCATTAAATTGAGGTCCATTAAATTGAGGTCCATTAAATTGAGGTCCATTAAATTGAGGTCCATTAAATTGAGGTCCATTAAATTGAGGTCCATTAAATTGAGGTCCATTAAATTGAGGTCCATTAAATTGGGGACTGCTAAATTGGTGGCAATAAATTATGGTCCATAAATCAAGGTTTTACTCTAATAACAGTGAATTAGTTTCCTGGTCATAGGACACACTCCCACATGGAGGTCATTTATTTTTTGTCAAAGCCATTAAAGAAGTTACAGTCATTTTGTCATTCCTGTTCATTACATTTTTATTTTGATACTCTCATAATAGAAATATCATTATAGAAATAAGCTTCAAATAAGCCATTATATGAAGTGCTCGAAATCGTAATGACACGATGTCAAACAAAGTTTTACATATCACGAGTGGGTTGATCCTCGGTCAGAGACAGACTCAGCCGCTACCATGGCCAGCAGCTCATAGATTCATTCAGTAGGATTTACACATAGGATAGCATAGGCACCACTGTGTCACTTGCATTTTGGACACAGTGGTGCCTATGCAACTTCCTATGGTGTGAATATACCTAGTTGAAGAATCTTGATGAACACCAGTGGCTTCGACGTCAAGTTCGAGACTGACCAGTTCAACATGTAGTTATGAAGTGCATTTTGGCCAAACTAATCGTAAACCTTACATACTACTAAAATGAAGACTCAGCATATAATTTTAGTCATCGTGCATTGGTACATCTTGTGTAATTCATTACAGTCACAAGTACAGGTACTCCTTGACTTATGAGGGGGTTACGTTACAACAAACCCATCGTAAGTCAAATATGAGCATGATATGCTAAATAAATAAGTAAATAACTATCTACTGTCACTGAATAAATACAGCCTCTCTTCACTTAACGATGGAGTTCCGTTCCTAAGACCACGTTGGTAAATGAATTCGTCACTAAACGAGGAGCATACTATAATGGTAGTGGGTTTCTGTCAACCATCTTTGATATTGTTTTAATCTCACCTTTGCATCATTTATAACATTTTTAGTATATGTATTTTTAAATGTTTATACAGCAGTTTACTGTATATTGTAATAAACAGAATAGAGTAAATCAGCTGTAATATGCATTATTTAGGTATGCATACTGGTCAGAGAGCCCGTTGTAAGTGCGAGTCGTCGGTAAACGAGTACGTCGCTAAGCGAGGAAAGGCTGTATACAAAAAAAAAATTGCACCATTTAGAGTAC
Organism: Cherax destructor; assembly: GCA_009830355.1. Taxonomy (NCBI): domain Eukaryota; kingdom Metazoa; phylum Arthropoda; class Malacostraca; order Decapoda; family Parastacidae; genus Cherax; species Cherax destructor. The sequence continues at coordinate 2,119 of WNWK01037220.1, read as the reverse complement.
ATAGTTTATAAGAGAACTGACTTACATTTTTGTATTTTTTGAAGAACTAATTAGTACGTATATTGAATATCTGTTTACTTAACATGCTTACTCGAGATTAATATTTTTGCACTTGTGAATGAGCGGAAAAATAGACAGGGAGTTCAACAGTGTTCCTGGCATGTAGCAAGCTCAGTGCTGTCAATTCAATGACACTCGTTTACTATGATTTCAGATTGGGAACACACTGTGAAGGTTGGTGTCCTGGACTGTGCAGTCGATGAGAATGTACCAGTCTGTCGAGAACACGAAGTCATGGGCTACCCAACGATCAAGCTGTTTGCTTCTCGTGCTAGCAAGGTGTGTACACTGACCTTTTTTTTTTTTATACGCTAATCAATTTTACAGGCTAAGATCTGTTATCCTACCTCGGTTCATTTCAAAGCCCAGCCCTATCTAAGGTGTACTACCACCCCCAGGATGCTACCCACAACAGTTGACTAACACCCAGATAGTACCTGCTTTCTGCTAGGTGAACAGGGACAGCAGGAGTAAAGAAACACGCTCAGCATTTCCTTCCATAATGGGCACTGAATCATGGACACTCGGTGTGTGAGCTAAGTAAACTACCAACTCAGCTGCTATAACAAGGATATGGGGTGTACTTCAGAGGTATAGGAAGGCATTGCTGAATGAGATGCATGCACAACACCTGGGCATCTTTATTGTGGTGACGTTATACCAACGAGGGGCGTTATCAGTCTATTAAAGAGCTTATTAATCCTTTCACTGTCCAGATTAATATTGCTCTGTGTACACTTATTAAAAAAAAAAATTTAAATGGTAGAGAATCTTTTTCTTAAGGTAACGACACCAAAAAGTACAAAATTTGTGGAAAACTTATGGAATTACGCAGGCGCAGAGTTAGCGTTGGTGGCACAATCTACTCATCGACAATTTTGCCCACTTTGAGTCCTACTTTAAACACCAGTTGACCTTCCATTTTATCAGATGAGCACAAGAAATTGCCAATTTACCTATTTCAACCACCTTGTAAGGTGCACCGAAGTTGGTAATTTGGCCAGTTTTGCACAATTAAAAAAATACCAGTTTAAAAATGGTCCAAAATAAATAATGTGGACATTCCTGGCACAAAACCAACACTTCCTCTGTTCATTAATCACATAATCAGGTCTCTCCGACATTAAACTTGCCCTCCATTTTGAATTCATAATCACAAAAATAGAAGATTTACTCTATTTCTTCAAATTCAGATTCTTCATCTCTTTTCTGTGTTATACAGGTAATGTAGTTTTTATGTAGTAAAAAATTGTTAGGCACGAAAGAAAAACACTAACATGGTCTGCATCTGAGGCGAACTAATACTAATGCTTAACCCTTTGACTGTTTCGGTCGTATATATACGTCTTACGAGCCACTGTTTCGGACGTATCTATACGCCTAAATTCTAGCATTCTCAAATCAAGTGAGAGAAAGCTTGTAGGCCCACATGTGAGAGAATGGGTCTGTGTGGTCAGTGTGCGCAGTAAAAAAAAAATCGGGCAGCCATTGGTGCATTGTGAGAAAGCCATTTCAGTAGTCCATGTTCAGCATGCCTAGCAGTAAGAAATACCTGACTCCCAGGCGAATCTGGGACTCTTCTCTTCCCCAGTGATAGCTCTAACACAGATGGAAGTGTCCCTGAAGATGAATTTCATGGTTTTGAGGAGTTTGTGACTGAAAGCAATGCCCAGGATACCAGAAGGAAGGAAGAAAGAAAGAAAGCAAGGAAGGAAGGAAGGAAGGAAGAGATGAGAGGAAGGAAGGAAAGAAGAGATGAGAGGAAGGAAGGAAAGAAGAGATGAGAGGAAGGAAGGAAGGAAAGAAGAGATGAGAGGAAGGAAGGAAGGAAAGAAGAGATGAGAGGAAGGAAGGAAGGAAAGAAGAGATGAGAGGAAGGAAGGAAGGAAAGAAGAGATGAGAGGAAGGAAGGAAAGAAGAGATGAGAGGAAGGAAGGAAAGAAGAGATGAGAGGAAGGAAGGAAAGAAGAGATGAGAGGAAGGAAGGAAAGAAGAGATGAGGAAGGAAGGAAGGAAAGAAGAGATGAGAGGAAGGAAGGAAGGAAAGAAGAGATGAGAG
>WNWK01037219.1:0-18651 GCA_009830355.1 Cherax destructor | reverse complement strand
AAAACTATTTCTAGTATTGTTATTATACTAGTATAGCATCAACATACTGTAATTTGAAATAAATTCTACAACTAGATTAAACTCAACCAATTTCTCTTGTATTGTCTTTAAATAGTATGTATAACCATTTAATAATTTAAATAATATAGAACTAGAATAAACTCAATCAATTTCTTTAGCATTAAGTACTTAGTGAATAAGTCTCTAGAATAAACTGCCCCTAATGCCATGGCATGCCAGTGGCTCTCCTTGCATTACAGTTTTATAATTGTATTATATTTGTAACTACCAATAACATTGTACACTTGTAACATGCATTGAAATAAAAATTATTATTATTATTATTATTATTATTATTATACCTGAATAAACTTACTTACTTACTAACTTACTCTCTGTCTATCTGTCTCTGTCAAACTCTCTGTCTATCTGTCTCTGTCAAGCTCCTGTCTATCTGTCTCTGTCAAGCTCCTGTCTATCCATCTCTGTCAAGCTCTCTCTCTGTCTGTCAAGCTCTCTGTCTATCTGTTTGTCTGTCAAGCTCTCTGTCTATATGTTTGTCTGTCAAGCTCTCTGTCTGTCTATCTGTCTGTCTAGCATCTAGCTCTCCAGTCTCAGAAAGAGCCACATAGGTATTACACACGACGCAGCAGTCGTCATGTCTGGTTCCTGAGCAAGTGTAAATACGTATTTGCCAGTCATGTTTATACATTATACAGTGGTACCTCGAGTTACGATGGTCCCCAAAATCGCCCTTTTATGTAAGTTTATTTTTTTAAATGCTTTTGTAAGTATATTTTTGGGGGTGTAAAAGGACTAGTCTATTTTACATTATTCCTTATGGGGATAAATTCGTTTGGTAATGGCACTTGAACAGCATTCTCGAACGAAAACATATCGTAACTCGAGGTACCACTGTATCTACAAGCAGAGTACAGTGGTCCCTCGACTATCGGTCATAATCCGTTCCAGGAGCTAGACCTTAACTCGAATTACTCGAAACTCGAAACCTTATTTCCCATCAGAAATAATGTAAATACAATTACAGTGGGCCCCTGAGTTTCGTAAACCCCGGAAATCGTGCTTTTATGTAAGTAAAATATTGTAAGTGCTTTTGTAAGTGTATTTTTGGGGGTCTGAAATAGACTAACCTATGTGACATTATTTCTTAAGGACGTAAATTCGTTCGGTAATGGCACTTGAGGAGGCTTCTGGAATGAAGTTTTTACGAAACTCGGGGGTCCACTGTAATCCGTTTCAGACACCCAAAAATATTCACAAAAAATTCATTTTGTAAAGATTAACTACACTTTTACATACACAAACTAACATTATTAACACAAAATAATAATAAATACATAAATAATAAATAACATAATAATAAATAACATAATAATAAATAACATAATAATAAATAACATAATAATAAATAACATAATAATAAATAACATAATAATAAATAACATTTACTTACCTTTATTGAAGAGAGTTGCTGGCATCTGGAAGATAGGGAGGAGGACAGGGGGAGGGGTTAGTGTTTGGAAGGGGAATCCCCCTCCATAAGGACTTCAGGAAACAAGTCCTTATCTGGGGTTACTTCCCTTCTTTTTGTTTTAATGCCACTAGGACCAGCTTGAGAGTAAAAATAACTGTCAAGAGTGCTCTGTTTCTGGCGCCTCTAATATTTTCCTGAAGTGCAACATGGCTCTGTCACTGAACTGGTTTCGATCTATTTTTCGTTAACATATCAACACCTTTTGCAACATTAGCTTCCTTGATTTCTTTTCTCTTTGCCAGGATAGAGGTGATAGTAGATGTGTTTTTGTTGTACATCCTGGCAAGCTCACTCACACGTATGCCACTCTCATATTTTTCTACAATCTCCTTCTTCACTTCGATGGTGTTCCTCACTTTCTTTACCACAGGGGTGACACTAGGAAGCTTCTTTGGACCCATGGTGACTTATTTCACAGTGACAATCACGAAACCACCAATAAACACAACAAATTTATTGTGAATGTTTGAAAGAGCGCGCTGGGTAATGTTCTCTCAATGGTAAACAACGCTAGACCGGCGTCCTGCGCGGCGAGGCGCACAAGCGCGGGCAAGCGGACAGATCTGGTACGGACCGATACACAAGGAAATGACCGATATATGAGGGAAACACTGACCTAAAAAAGCACTCGAAACTCGAAATCACTGATATTTGGAATCACCGAAACACGAGGGACCACTGTATAGCACTTTGTCTGGATTTTTTGGGTTATCCTAGGCAATTTACACTATGTATAATTGTATTTGTGTACCTGTGAGACAGATAAACAGAGTCAGATAGAGATAGACAGAGACAGATAGACAGAGACAGACAAAGATAGACAGAGACAGACAGAGATAGACATAGATACAGACAGACAGATGGATATAGAGCCAGCCAGCCAGCCTGTCGAACACGTATTACACGTTCCAGAATTGTTTCTCTTTACTTAGGGCATAGGTTATAAGACATTTTGAAAGGGTGTTGCACAGATGTTGCACATGGGTTATTATTGAGGTTTTTGATATTTCCTTGACCACTTTTGGCCACATCCACCTCAAAGCCACTAAACTCAGGGTCAACATCACTTTCCCCTTAAAATGGGAGAGTTAATACTACATGAAATCAGTGAATCCCAGGTGTTTGCCGTGCTGTTTGCTCTAGCTGGCGTTCATTTGAACTGGTGCTCCCACAAGGTACTAAGTGGTCCCAGATTTTTTTAATACAGCGCACACCAAGGGCTAAGACCCATTCTATGCTGACCAGGCATCTCAGGCCAATCATGCCAAATTTGGAGGCAGGAAAATTAAAATGTAAATATACGTTTGGGGCAGTAGCGGTAAGAACGTATATATGTACAGTGGTCCCTCGGTTTTTGCCGAAAATTCGTTCCAGAATGCTGCTCAAGTACCATTACCGAACGAATTTACTTCCTTAAGAAATAATGTCACGTAGGTTAGTCTATTTCAGACCCCCAAAAATACACTTGCAACAGCACTTACGAAAATACACTTACATAAATGTTCGAGTTTGGAGATGCACGAAAACCGAGGGACCACTGTATATGTTTGGACTGTTTAAGGGTTAATAATGCAGCTTCAAAATAAGTCTCTTAGCCCCCAATACAACCAGATAGCCATCCATAAGCCCCCAAAACACAGAAATTCTGACCCCATCCTTGGTCATGTACCTAACCCAATTTTTCCCATGTGCTATTCATATTAAACACAGTAGCGCAAAATTACATATAATGCCAATTTTAGAAACTACCCTTGTGTTATGTGCGGTCTGCCTGTACAACAAGGACAATATGAAACAACGACAACAACAACAATAAACAGGAAATAGAGCAAATAATATGACTGAACTACAGTAATATTACAGTGTTAAAATCATAAAAAAATATATACAGTACAGTGGACCCCTGGTGTTCGTGATGCTCTAAAATCGCCCTTTTATTTTTGTAAGTGTATTTTTGGGGGTCTAAAAGGACTAGTCTAATTTACATTTTTCCTTATGGGAATAAATTCGTTTGGTAATGGCACTTGAACAGCATTCTGGAACGAAAAAATCACGAACACCGGGGGTCCACTGTATTTTACTCACTGGATTACAAAAGAATATGTAACAAACAAGATGTTAGAACCTTTAAGACTCAATAATAAACTCTTAAAATACTGCTTATAGTTACAGATTCTGTTTCTAGTCACTAACCTTAAGGACCAATAATACAGAGCCATCTTCAATTTCCGACTTAATGCTCCATCATTTTTGCAAGACGCCAGGTACTTGAAAAACTTTGTATGGAAGACCTCGCCCACTGAGAGGTGTGCCAGCTCCTTCAACTGCTTGTTATGGTTATAAGTCTTGCAGGTGTCATCTGCCGCCTCCATCTCTTCCAACACTTCTGCCACCAGGTGCTCGTCTATCAGTCTGCCATTCTCAGCATAGAAATCACCTGAGGAGAAAATGAAACATTAAATTATGTGCTCAGTTCATTTTAAAATATTATGGAGCCTGAAAATTTTCATCACATTATTTGTGTTCCTTGTTTGTTGAAATGACAGCAGGAGTAGTTTGACAGATTATGAGGAGGAGAAAGAAGGAGGGCTGTCTGTCTGTGGACAGAATCAAGCACATTTATGTGACTGTAGTTGACAGGTGTTGGTCTGTGGACAGGTTCAAGCACAGTTGTGTGACTGTAGCTGACAGGTGTTGGTCTGTGGACAGAATCAAGCACAGTTACATGTGACTGTAAATGACAGGTGTTGGTCTGTGGACAGAATCAAGCACAGTTACATGTGACTGTAGCTGACAGGTTTTGGTCTGTGGACAGAATCAAGCACAGTTACATGTGATTGTAGTTGACAGGTGATGGTCTGTGGACAGAATCAAGCACAGTTACATATGACTATAGTTGACAGGTGTTGGTCAATGGACAGAATCAAGCACAGTTACATGTGACTGTAGTTGACAGGTGTTGGTCTGCGGACAGAATCAAGCACAGTTACATGTGACTATAGCTGACAAGTGTTGGTCTGTGGACAGGACTGAGCAAGCAGCAGAGCACTGCTCTTTAACACAAAATACAAGTACAGACAAGATAAGAGGTGCTGCGCCCAAGAGCAAGGCCAGATTAATTAAAGTCTGCATAGGCCATGGGCATTTTCATCATAATTGTAGGACTCCAGGATAGATTTATAAACATTTTGTATTATATACAATAATTCAATTAAGGTGAATTATGTAAACTGATTTTAAAGTCGTTTCCATTTTGTCTGGTCTGAGGCTTTTCTGTGGGTCTAAGACATTATTGTAGATCTAGCCATTGAGCACAAGAGACACTCCAGCTGCCCAGGGCAGTTGATAAATATAAAGTGGTACCTCGAGTTACAATATTTTTTCGGTCGAGAATGCTGTTCAAGTGCCATTACCAAACGAATTTATCCCCATAAGGAATAATGTAAAATAGACTAGTCCTTTTACACCCCCAAAAATATACTTACAAAGGTACCACTGTATTTAAATAATTTAAAATTTATTCTCACTGAATATTTTATGAATCAATTTCATTATACTGTACACTGTATGTATGTATATATGTATGTATGTATGTATATATGTATGTATGTATGTATGTATGTATGTATGTATGTATGTATGTATGTATGTATGTATGTATGTATGTATGTATGTATGTATGTATATATGTATGTATGTATGTATATATATATAGTAGGTAGTAGGTTGGTAGACAGCAACCGCCCAGGGAGGTACTACCGTCCTGCCAAGTGAGTGTAAAACGAAAGCCTGTAATTGTTTTACATGATGGTAGGATTGCTGGTGTTTTTTTCTGTCTCATAAACATGCAAGATTTCAGGTACATCTTGCTACTTCTACTTACACTTAGGTCACACTACACATTCATGTACAAGCATATATATACACACCCCTCTGGGTTTTCTTCTATTTTCTTACTAGTTCTTGTTCTTATTTCATCTTATGTCCATGGGGAAGTGGAACAGAATTCTTCCTCCGTAAGCTATGCGTGTCGTAAGAGGCGCCTAAAATGCCTGGAGCAAGGGGCTAGTAACCCCTTATCCTGGAACGAAAAAATCACGAAAACCGGGGGTCCACTGTATATACTGTTTTTTTCACTGATCACTAGAGAGTAAACTAGAGCTTTATAATTAGTGCCAACAGAATGATAATAATAATTTTTATTTCATTGCAAGTTTACATCGAGATTTTGTAATTACAATCATGAACTGAAGTGCAAGGAGAGCCACTAACATGCCATGGCATTAAGGGCAGCTTAATCTAATGGCTTATAGACTATGTACTTAATACTAGAGAGATTGATTGAGTTTGTTTTAGTTAAAACATTAGATTGTAACAGTTAATAAATTTGTTCAAATTACAATATGAGGATACAGTGGTCCCTCGGTTTTCGCCGAAAATTCGTTCCAGAATGCTGCTCAAGTGCCATTACCGAACGAATTTACTTCCTTAAGAAATAATGTCACGTAGGTTAGTCTATTTCAGACCCCAAAAATACACTTGCAACAGCACTTACGAAAATACACTTACATAAATGTTCGAGTTTGGAGATGCACGAAAACCGAGGGACCACTGTATTACATTGTAACAAGTGTTTTGTAGGATGGTTATATAATAGTAAAAATTGAATTTAAATTATAGGAAAATAACAGTGAGCATTGTTGAAAATAATTTACAGTATGAGTAGTATTTAGTTTAGGGTGAGTAGGTGGTTTTTGAGAAGAGTCTTAAATTGATGTTCAGACAAGGTTATTTTAGTATTTACTGGTAATGAATTCCAGATTCTGGGGCCCTTTATGTGCATAGAATTTTTACATAGGTTGATATAGACACGGGGTACAGTAGAACGTCATTTAGCACGAGATTATGTTGCACGTTATGGGTATTGCACGATTTAAGTTTTGCGACACATTATCATCTTACACGACGTAAAGATAATATTTCACGGTTCGGCAGGAGGAGAAAAATTTTTAGCGCGCGGGTGCCCACGGTGGGTTAAACCATTGAGTCAGTGGGGGAGTCCTTGTGCCATCCCCTGCCACCCTCACCCACCCACGCATCCCTCCCAGCGTTCAGTTTGGTTCGTACACGTGCAGGACGATAAGTATCGGGAAGCTCGCTGTGTTTATTTACATTCATTTCCTCATTTTCATTGCATTTTGATAAATATACCAAGCAATCATGGCACCCAGTAAGCATACAAGTATTCCAGCAAGTGACAAGAAAAAGTTTAAGCGTTCAAGTCTAGGAATTTCAAAGAAAATCAAGATATTAGATAAGCTTAAGAGTGGCTCATGTGTGAGGGATATAGCGAGGGCCTATGGCCTTAATGAAGCGTCAGTTCGTACGATTAGGAAGAATGGGGCAAATATACAAGCTTGTGTAATGAATAACCCAAAATGTGACCTCATGAAAAGAATGACACGTAGGTCCCAACAAGTAAATAAAACTGAAAACTTGTTGCTTGAGTGGATCGAACAAAAAACAAAGAAAGGTGCACAACTTAGTTTTCTCTTAATTAGGGAAAAGGCCTTACAGTTGTTTAAAGCAGTGTGTGATAAGGAAGGCCTGAAAACGAGTGTATGTTTACCACAGGCTGGTTCAAGAACTTTAAGTTGCATAATAAGTTACATAATATTAAGTTTTCTGGTGAAAGTGCTTCAGCTGATCATACAGCAGCAAGTAATTTCCCTGCTGAATTTCAGGAACTTATTTCTGAGGGAGGCTATGAGCCACAGCAAGTTTTTAATGCTGATGAGACAGGTGTTTTCTGGAAGAAAATGCCAACACGAACTTTTATCAGTCAGCAAGAGAAAAGTGCACCGGGCTTCAAGGCAGCGAAGGATCGCTTCACCTTGCTCCTTTGTGGTAATGCATCAGGTGATTTCAAGTGTAAGCCCATGGTTATTTACCGCTCTAAGACTCCTCGTGCTTTGAGAGGTGTGGATAAAAACACCTTACCAGTAATTTGGAAGTCAAACCAGTCAGCATGGATGACAGAGGAAATATTTATTGACTGGTTTAAGCATCACTTTATTCCTGAAGTCAAGTTTTACCTGCACAGCAAGAACCTTGCATTCAAGGCTCTCTTCATTCTTGATAATTCCCGTACTCATCCACAAGCTTTGCTGGATGTGACCCCACATATAAAAGTTGTATTTTTACCTCCAAATACAACATCTCTGATACAACCACTGGACCGGGGAGTTATTCAGACATTCAAGTGTAACTACACAAAAAAAATTATAAAAAAACTAGTTGCATCAATGGACTCTGACTCCAACCTGGCAGTACCAAGCTTCTGGAGTAAATTTAACATTGCAGATGCCATCAGCTATGCTAGAAGTGCATGGAATGAAGTGCCCCAATCAACATTAAATGCAGGCTGGGGAAAGTTATGGCCTTCTGTAGTTAATTCTTTCTCTGGTTTTCCCTTGCTTGAGAGTCAGGTTCAGGAAATTGTTCAGCTGGCAAGGAGATTACCAGGTGATGGTTTTGAAGATATGAATGAAGATGATGTGAATGAACTCTTAGAAGATGCTGATGAAGACAGGAGTCCAGAGGAAATGTTGGCAGAGTTTGATGCACAGATGCAAGGGAGGGAGATAACAGAAGATGAAGAAGAACAACCTGAAGAAAAAGAGTTAACATTGCAGCAGTTACGTGAGCAGTTCCATATTATTGGTAAAGTTGCAGACTTTTTCACTGAAGAGGACCCTGACAAAGCTAGAAGCAGGGCTTTGAAATGGGGTCTAGACCAGCTGATGATGCCTTACCATCAGCTGTATAATGTAATGCAGAATAAAAAAGCCCAGAGATCCATTACAGAATTTATGCACACTGCAATACAACCATCGACTTCAGCACCAGAACCTCTACCATCCACTTCTACCGACAACAAACAAGCATCCACCTCAGCCCAGTAGGGCCACACCATCCATATCCACTCTTCACTACCATCCACAAACATCATTACCCACAATTTAAGGTAAAAAATACTATTATTTCTATTGCATTTGTAGTCTTAAGCAGTAATAGATCACGACAATGCACTACAATTACATATCCACTCAGCTCAGTAGGGCCACCATCCATATCCACTCTTCACTACCATCCACAAACATCATTACCACAATTTAGGTAAAAATATATAATTTCTTAAGCAGTAATATATCATGACAATGAACTAAAATTACATATTCGCCTTCAATTTTTGCAAGATCTGTTGGTCTAAAAAAACTTGTTTGGCTTTTTGGGGACTCTCAGAAACGTAACCCTATTTTTCCCATAAGTTCTGCGAATTATTTAAGACGAAATTATCTAACACGACTTTTTCAGGAACGTAACTATTGTGCTAAATGACGATCTACTGTATATCAAAAAGTGATCTGTGTCTTGTGTTATGGTCATGGGTCCTATTAAAGTTGGTGAGGAGAATTTTGAGCTGAGAGTTTATATTAGAGTGTAGAGTTCTATGTTTGTAGTAGGCACAAGAATAAGTGTGAATGTTCTTTACGGTGAGTAGTTTCAGGCTTTTCAATATTGGTGGAGTATGCTGTCTAGAGTGGGAATTTGTTATCATTCTGACTGCAGCCTTTTGCTGGGTTATGAGTGGTCTAAGGTGATTTAACCCTTTCGGGGTTGATGCCATACTAGTACGTTTTATGAGCAGGGGTTGGTGCCGTATTTGTACGCGTAAATTCTAGCGGCTTCAAATTAAGCGGGAAACAGCTGGTAGGCCTGAGGATGAGAGAATGGGTCTGCGCGGTCAGTGTGCACAGTAGGAAAAAAATTGGGCACCAAGTGGTGCATTGTGGGAGCACCATTTCAGTACACCTTGTCCACCATGCCTCGCAGCAAGAAACACCTTACTTCTCGGCGAATTCGGACATTATTATTCCCCAGTGACAGTTCTAACAGTGATGGGGGTCAGTGAAGGTGACTTTCAAGGTTTTGAGGGGGTTGTGACCGAAATTAGTGACCATAATACCAGTATAAGTGAGGAAAACCCAGACGACCCACAGCTGTCCACCTCTGGTGCTGTGGCGTCTTGTTCATGTCCAGTTGTACCAGAACGAAGGCGGAAACTCCTATTTACTCATATCCCGGACTCAGATGTGAGCAATGGTGATGATAGTGATAGTGACTATGAACTCCAAGCCCTTCGAAATAGTTCCAGTAGCGCAGTGAAGGGGAATATTCACCAGTGAACATCAGTATATACGATGGTATATGCCTCTGGTAGTGTGCCATATGCTCTTCCAAGGGTTAGGAGTACATCCCATGGGCGTACAACAGGAAGTGATAGTGAAAATGAGATGATAGCGTTGCAATTGGCATGAGAAATGTGCATGCAACTGGTAGTGGGTTGGAGGTGGTGCGGGCCGAGGCATCAGCAGTGGACCATGCTGGCACCCAGCCGCTGAGTCAGCTCAGCTTTCAACAAAGCAACCCTCACCCACCCACCAACCCCCACAACCACAACCTCCACTTCCACAACCACCTGTAAATATCCAGTACCCACCAGCAGACCCACCTGGGATGGCAGGAAGCTGCAATTTTATTCCCAATCCCCATCAGTTTGATGAAAGTCACAGTGGATTACGCCCATCTTGTCCACTTGGGAACAATGCCACTGAACTGGAATGTTTCCAGTTATTCTTTGACGAACCCCTAATAGACATTATTATCAGAGAAAGCAACAGATACTTGATTACACAATGGCAAACACGATTCTTTCCCCAAAAATCACGTCTACACCAGTGGAAGGAGACAACTGTGGCAGAGATGTATCTTTTCTTTGCCACAATAATGCTTATGCCACATGTGTATAAGCACCGTATCAAATCATATTGGTCAACAGACAGATTGATTGCAACACCAGCTTTCAGTGATATTATACCAGTGAATCGATTTGTGCTTCTTCTACGCATGTTGCATTTTCAGACAAAACCAGGCCTGACAGAACCGACAGGTTATATAAGATTAGGAATGTGTTTCTGTATCTGAAAGAAATTCAATATGTATTTTTATCCCTTCAGGAAGCTTGTTATTGATGAGTCACTGATTCTGTTCAAAGGTAGACTGTCATTCAAGCAGTATATACCAAGCAAGAGGAAACGCTTTGGTATAAAGTTGTTTGTGCTTTGTGATTGCTACAGTGGTCTTGTATTGGATATTATTGTGTACACTGGAGTAATACATTGAAAGATACCAGGAAGTTACTGGGTATCTCTGGTGATGGGTTAGAACAATGATGGAACCATATCTTAGCAAGGGGCATATATTATATACTGATAACTGGTACACAAGCCCCTCCCTCAGTGATTTTTGCGAGTGAACTTGACAGATGTGTGCGGTACAGTGCGTGCAAATCATAAGCATATGCCTAGGTTCAATGCAGGCACTCGTAGAGGTGAGGTGCAGGCGTTTGCTGCCAATGATATCATGGCATTTCGGTGGCATGACAAACGAGATGTCACACTGTTGTCATCAATTCACCCTAATGAAATGGCAAACAGTGGCAGGGTGAATAGAGACCGATGAACCCATTCTAAAACCTGCAGCTGTGATGGACTACACTCTCAATATGCATTCAGTGGACAAATGACATGCAGATTGGGTTTGCTGATTGTGTTAGAAAGAGTTATAAGTGGTACATAAAACTCTTTTTCACATTCTGGACATTTCCATGCTCAATGCTTTATAAGTTGAAGACCACAAACAAACCACCATATGGCGAATTTTGTTTGTCTGTTACCAAGTACCAAGAAACACCACCTGCAATAGAAAACCGCCCACGAAATTACCAACAACTACCCTCTCGTCTGAGGCTTGGTGGTGAACACTTCCTAACAAAACTGCCTGCTACTGCTTGCAAGAAAAAGGCTCAGAAGAGGTGTTATGTCTGTGCACATACAAAAAGACGCCCACAGCAACGCAAAGACACTCGTTTTATGTGTGTGGAATGTGAAACACCACTGTGCATGGAACCATGTTTCAGAGACTTCCACAGGCTGCAGAACTTCTAGAAACATCTGCAGGGACTCAATATGTGTATATATATGATTGAACAATAGTTATAAACATAATTGTACATTGTACATTGTTGTAAATATGTTTTGTAAACAAACTAGTGATAACAAACTTTGTGGCATTATTATGACTCACGAAATCGTAATGACACGATTGCAAACAAACCATACCACGGGTGGGGTTCGAACCCGCGGTCAGAGAGTCTCAAAACTCCAGACCGTCGCGTAAGCCACTGGGCCAGCTAGCTTCAATAAGATTCATCCAACTAGGTATATTTCTACACCATAGGAAGGTTAGTGGACACAGTGGTGCCTATGCTAACCTTCCTATGGTGTAGAAATATACCTAGTTGGATGAATCTTATTGAAGCTAGCTGGCCCAGTGGCTTACGCGACGGTCTGGAGTTTTGAGACACTCTGACCGCGGGTTCGAACCCCACCCGTGGTATGGTTTGTGGCATTATTTTATAAGAAATAGCGAGTGAATATTTGAAAAACAGCACTTATATTGGTCTCACAGTCCATAAAAGTTATTTGGAAAAAAAAAAAAATTCATAAGAAAACAACTTCAAAAAAAAAAAAAAAAAAAAAAGATTACCGGCCAACCGGAAGTCGCCGATGTTGCTGTCATCGGTTCATTTTGGGTCAACTTGAAGCCTCCATATCTCCGTAAGTATTGATCGCAAAAATTTTTTGTTTAGCTATTTAGATTCAGAAAAAAACTATCATTTCATAAGAAAAAAATAATTTTTTTTCCGAATATTTTTCGACCCCCAGGAACACGTTTCCGAGAAGGCCTGTCGACCCCCAAAGGGTTATATTAACAGACTCTACGCCCCCTGGTGAAAGTGGGGTTCGAGCACAACCAAGTCTGGGAGCTGGAGAGTAATTTTTATTACTGCATTATTAACAAACTCCGCCCCTGGTGAAAGTGGGGTTCGAGCACAACCAAGTCTGGGAGCTGGAGAGTCATTTCAGGAAACTGAAGAACTGTCTCCCATGATCCTTGTGGATTCACAAGATGGTGAAAAGGAATGGACCTGGACAGAGACAAAGTCTGTGAATGAAAGGTACATTGTGGGCACAATATAGGGTCCTAAATGTTAGGAAAAGATGCCAGCAAACCTCAAATGGAGAGAGCACCTACTGATTCTGAAGACCAAGAGGGATATGGAGCAAGATCAAGCCAAATCAGAATCGTTCAGAGGAATGAAGAATGCAGCAATGACATGAAAAAAGAAGGGCTCAGGACACCATCCCTCAGAGTTAACAGATGAAAACCAGTCTGCATCCTATGCAGGTTAGCAGCACCTGCATAGGATGCAGATCTTCAATATCTTTGAAGAGGATGATATGATCACTGTACTTTGCAGAATTGCCACCAACTTACACTCCTGTTGTGAGATGGAGGTTGGGGACCTGAACCCATGCCCTGTGGCCAGGTCAAGCCAGGCCCCAGAGTGATACTCAAAGAGAGTCAGAAGACTAGAGAAAAACAAGGGGCCAAAAGAAATGGCTACAGAAGAGTCCAGAGGCACAGAGGAAGGACCTCCCTAAGAGGGACCAGCAGGAAAATCCTCCACTGTGTAAGAATCAGTGTTAACTGTGAACTCAACACAAGGTGCACTTATGCTACAGGTCCTGTGAGCAGGCAATATTAAATGGGTGTTACCCTCAGAAAGTTGCAAAGAACAAGTCAAATGTAGATACTTAAGATATCTTTAAAGCTAGCGCAGTGTGAGACATACACTGAGTCAACAGAAAATGATTTCTCATGAAAGGTTAAGTGTTGATACGTACTACAAAATTAGTGATAATTGAGGCTTGTTGGGCATGGGCTCTACTTGCAGTTTGTGGCAGGACAAACAAGGCTGGCATTGGGTGAAGGCAAATGAGGCTGGCATGGGCACTAATAGAACATACCAGGATTAGGTGAGGTAAACATAATGTAGGTCTATGACCCCACAACAAAATAAAAGGAAAAATTCAGTATTATAAAAACCACACTAAATTTGCTATTCATAAAATGAGTTAAACTTTAAACAACTTTCAACATTAATAAATTTTACCTCATCAGGTTTATCCAAAAGTATGAAGACTAGATCAAATCTTGAGAGAAGAGCACTGTTCATCTTGAGATTCTCTGAGACTGTCTTGGCTTTGTTATAGTGACCTCCCACAGGGTTGGCAGCAGCAAGTATGGAGGTTCTGGCTGGCAGTGAACACACAATTCCTGCCTTGGCTATACTAATGCTCTGCTGCTCCATGGCTTCTAGCAGTGCCTAAAATAAAACAATGTGCACCTTTTAATAAAGAATCAACATTTACATACTTGTAAGTTATGAATGAAAAATGCGGCAGACACAATGTATATCATAAATAGAGTACAGTATTCTTCACTTATAATGCTGTCAATGTCTGTCTGTCTGTCTGTCTCTCTCTCTCTGTCTGTAATACAATAAATAAAAGAAATAAGAGATATTGGCTTTATTTTTACTATTATTAAGCATGCAGTATTACTAAATGAAAGTTGAAAAGTGAATCTTTGAAGGGCACAAGAAGTTCACAAGTTAAGCACTATAACCTGAAGCTTTGTGTGTGAAAATGAGACCTTTTAAATGCAAATACTATTTAACTGAAGAAAATTTAACAATGTCTCGGATAACATTTTTATCATTATCTGGAGAACTTTGGTACAAGGAGTTTTACTATATGCAACTTTCACAACCCAGTGACAACTTTTTTGCTTCTCTGGTATTTAACAGATTTTTAAAATATTCCTCCCCCTTCCATTACTTACCTAACTCTGGTGGAGTTAACAATGATCTATTACCAATATCTGTGACAATGTTTCACAGTCTCATGCCTTTATTACCACCTTCATACATTCCTTTATTCTCCTTAAACTGGGCACTCAGATTTTGACTATGTTTATGAATCCACATTTTTTAATTGTTGTTCACTCTAGAACTTCAATAATTCTTATAACTGTCTCAAGCATTTATCCCTGTCATATTATAAACCTTGCAAAAAAAAATTTCAACACACCAGCTACATCCCACCAAGGCAGATATATGCAAATAGATGTTATAAATATTATAAATAGTTACTAAAGTGTAGTAACAAGCTTTATGGGAAGACTGAGGTTCAGGGTAGGATATGCAGGTGGGAAAATAATTATTTTCCATAGACATTAAGCTCCAATTACAGGTACAACACAAATTTTCCAGCAACGGATGCTCCGACATCTCTTTTAATCGGGTTAAAATTGCGAGACTTTTCTTTTGCCGATCGCTAGCGCACTCAGCTCACACACTGAGATCCGGAGTTTGAATCCCGTACGGCTGGAAAACATTTGGACGTGTTTCCATAAGACACCTGCTGTCCATGTTCACCCATCAGTATAAAATAGATACCTGGGTGTTAGTCAACTGGTGTGGGTCGCATCCTGGGACAAAATTGACCTAATTTGCCCGAAATCTCTGCATAACAAGCGGCTTTCTATACAGTAGTATGTCATCGATGTCAAGCTAGACCTGTATACCTTGTACATATACTTGTAGAAATAAAGATATTATTATTATAATATTTTTACTGGGTGCGTGTCGTAGGCGCCTAAAATGCCTGGAGCAAGGGGTTAGTAACCCCTTCTCCTGAATAAATACTAAATGTAAAAGGAGAAACTTTCGTTTTCCTTTTGGGCCACCCTGCCTCGGTGGGAAATGGCTGACGTGTTGAAGAAGAAAGATTTTACTGGGTGGCCACAGGTGGTTCATGTAGTGTGTGATCACTTATACTGTTTACTGCGGTAACTGGGGGTGATCCCTTAATTCTGTGTGATTCTTAGAATATTTCGTTAACAATTAACCCTAACTAAGGCTAGGGTTAATAACTATAAAGACCACTTGTCAATAGCTATGGATATCGACAAGTTAATCGAGATTGTCAAGTGAATTAATCAAGAGCTAAAACAACATTCCTTTGTGAGGAAACAAGAACTAATGAATTTTTATTTGATGCATGAAAAATTGCACAGGGAAAGAACAAAGCCCATGACACACCTTCACTTAGAAAGAATATTTAAAAAGTTAGCCATGAATAACCTGAAAATCCAGATGTCTTCCCTGTAACATCACAAATCCATTATGAAACAGAGCAATCCTGATAACCCTCAAATTCCAGACCTTTGGATTAGCTCTACAGTTTCATTAAAATTTTACAATTTACAACTTTGGGAGTGGTAGTACCTGGAGTTTACCTGGGGAGAGTTCCAGGGGTCAACGTCCCTGCGGCCCGGTCTGTGACCAGGCCTCATGTTTGATCAGAGCCTGATCAACCAGGCTGTTACTGCTGGCCGCACACAGTCCAACGTACGAACCACAGCTTGGCTGGTCAGGCACCGACTTTAGGTGCCTGTCCAGTGCCTGCTTGAAGACAGCCAGGAGTCTATTGGTAATCCCCCTTATGTATGCTGGGAGGCAGTTGAACAGTCTTGGGCCCCTGACACTTATTGTGTTGTCTCTCAACATGCTAGTGGCACCCCTGCCTTTCATTGGGGGGATGTTACATTGTCTGCAGAGTCTTTTGCTTTCGTAGGGAGTGATTCTCGTGTGCAAGTTTGGTACTAATTCCTTTAGGATTTTCCAAGTGTATATAATAATGTATCTCTCCCACCTACGTTCCAGGGAGTACAGGTTTAGGAACTTCAAGCGTTCCCAGTAATTGAGGTGGTTTATTGCAGTTATGCATGCCGTGAAGGTTCTCTGTACATTTTCTAGTTCAGCAATTTCACCTGCCTTGAAAGGTGCAGTTAGTGTGCAGCAATATTCCAGCTTAGATAGAACAAGCGACCTGAAAAGTGTCAACATGGGCTTGGCATCCCTGGTTTTGAAGGTTCTCATTATCCATCCTGTCATTTTCTGGCAGATGCGATTGCTACAGTGTTATGGTCCTTGAAGGTGAGATGCTCTGTCATGATCACTCCCAGGTCTTTGACATTAGTTTTCGCTCTATTGTGTGGTTGGAATTTGTTTTATACTCCGATGAGATTTTAATTTCCTCCGTTTTCCATATCGGAGTAATTGAAATTTCTCATCATTGAACTTCATATTGTTTTCTGCAGCCCATTTAAAGATTTGGTTGATGTCTGCTTGGAGTCTTGCAGTGTCTTCAATGGTGGACACTGTCATGCAGATTCGGGTGTCATCTGCAAGGAAGACACGGCACTGTGGCTGATATCCCTGTCAATATCTGATATAAGGATGAGGAACAGGATGGGAGCAGGTACTGTACTCTTTGTGTTCTACTTGTTAGGAAATGATAGATCCATCTACCAACTTTTCCTGTTATTCCTTTATCACGCTTTTTGTGTGCTATCACACCATGGTCACACTTATCAAAGGCTTTTGCAAAGTCTGTGTATATAACATCTGCATTCTGTTTGTCTTCTAGAGCATCCAGGACTTTATCGTAGTGGTCCAGTAGTTGGGACAGACAGGAGCGACCTGCTCTAAACCCATGCTGCCCTGGGTTGTGTAATTGATGGTTATCTAGATAGTGGTGATCTTGCTTCTTAGAACCCTTTCAAAGATTTTTATGATATGGGACGTTAGGGTATTGGTCTGTAGTTCTTTGCTATTGCTTTACTGCCGCCTTTGTGGAGTGGGGCTATGTCTGTTGTTTTTAGTAACTTCGGGACAACCCCAGTGTCCATGCTCCCTCTCCATAGGATGTTAAAAGCACGTGATAGGGGCTTCTTGCAGTTCTTGATGAACACTGAGTTCCATAAGTCAGGGCCTGGAGTGGAGTGCATAGGCATGTCATTTATCGCCTTTTTGAAGTCATGTGGCGTCAGGGTAATGTCAGATAGGCTTGTGTCTACCAGGTTCTGTGGCACTCTCATAAAAAATTCATTTAGGTCTTCAACTTTCAGTCTGGTTAGCGGACTCGCTAAAAACTGAGTCATACTGGGACTTTAGTAACTAACTCATTTCCTTGCTGTCATCTGTGTAGGACCCATCTCGTTTTAGTAGGGGCCCAATACTGGATGTTGTTCTCGACTTTCTTTTGGCATAAGAAAAGAAATACTTTGGGTTTCTTTCAATTTCATTTATGGCTTTTAGTTCTTTCTGCATTTCTTGATTCCTGTAAGATTCCTTTAGTTTTAATTCGATGTTTGCTATTTCTCTGACCAGTGCCTCCCTACGTATTTCAGATATATTGGCCTCTTGTAGACTCTCTGTTATTCTTTGCCTTCGCCTGTATAGGGAAGGCAAAGAATAAACAAGAACATCTAATACTATATCTGAAATACGTAGGGAAGGCATGGTCGAAAATAATAAAGCATCATAAGAAATCTTATCGCATTCTTTATAAATACAGTAATTAATAAAGCCTGTTTCATTTATACTAATGTTTAATTTAAGTTTCCAGCAGACCATGGTGGGTTTAAGGTGTATTGTTGAATTATTATGTGACAGATGTTTACATCCAGCAAAATCAATATACTGGCAAGGCCTTGGGACCAAAGGTGCCAGAAAATCAGTGTTGTACAGTCATCCTTGGTTTTCGTGTTTAATCCGTTCCAGAGGGATCAACTAAAACCAATAATGTGAAAAGCAAAACCATTTTCCCCATAAGAAATAATGGAAATTCAATTAATCCGTTCCAGAAACCCAGAAGTTTAGAAAAAAAAAAATTGGGGGGCCTTAAAGATAGATTTACAAGCACAAATGAATGAACTCAATGTGGCACTTACCTTTATTGGCTATGTTGCTGGATGGAAGAGAAAAGGGGGAGGAGGGAGAGGAAGAGGCTATTGTTTGGAAAAGGGGAAAACCCCTTCCATAAAGAATTTAGGTAAAGTCCTTATCCGGGGGGACATCCCTGCATGCCTGCTACACTCCCTCCCTGACTGCTACACTCCCTCCTGCCTGCTTTCACTCCCTGCATACATGCTACACTCCCTGCATAGATGCTAAACTCCCCGCATACATGCTACATCCCACCATGCCACTGCTACCT